>CAUYSK010077238.1:0-25663 GCA_963575035.1 Avahi laniger | reverse complement strand
GTTGCCTGGGCTAGAGTGCCGTGGCGTCAGGCTAGCTCACAGCAACCTCAAACTCCTGGGCTCAAGCAATCCTTCTGCCTCAGCCTCCCAAGTAGCTGGGACTACAGGCATGTGCCACCATGCCCTGCTAATTTTTTCTATATATTTTTAGTTGTCCGATTAACTTTTTTCTATTTTTAGTAGAGACGGGGTCTCGCTCTTGCTCAGGCTGGTCTCGAACTCCTGAGCTCAAACAATCCGCCCGCCTCGGCCTTCCAGAGTGCTAGGATTACAGGCATGAGCCACCGCACCCGGCCTGCAATACAATTTTATTTTCTATGTTGTAAATTACAGATAATAACTACACTGCCTGACTTTGAACAATGCCCTTATTCTTTGAAAAAGGATGGTTCAGAGATGTTCAATAACTTTCTTGGGGTTCCACAACTTGCAAAAGGCAAATTCTGGATTTGAATCCAAGTCTGCCACTGTTAATAACCTTATCATTGATATGTAATAGGCTTCTAACACATAAAATGTTGAGGTTTTAGAACACCTCAGACCTCTTAAACACTATACCATCCTTTAGTTTGGGCGTATAGCAGAGTTACTTCATTGCTATTTCCAGACATGGAGGCTTGCTTCATAGTTTTTCAAAGCCTTTGCCTGAGAGCCCCAAGTTGAACTGGGACTAAGGCTCTTGCCATTGATACATTTAGCACCAAGAGGCATTTAGCAAGGTTTGAAAATGTGTTTTGATAAAAATCTTTAGTTAGGTCAGAAGTTTAGCCCCTGCCAGTGTGAGCTGAATAGTATTACGGTATTTCAGGTAGCACGTTCAATCTACACAAATGATAGGTCAAGAGAAATGTGCTTAGGTATTAAAAGAAAATAAAGAGGAAAACATAAGTGTGACACATACCTCCTCTTATATAGTACCTTTGGCACACATCGTCATAAGAGAACATCTATTAAAATTTTTATTTAAGGAAAAGAAATCAAGAAAATCAGAATTTTTTTAGATAGATTAAAAAAAATCACAGTATTCAAAGATATCAGCATATTTTTTTTCCTGGGATTCACAATTTAAAGTCCCATAATGCACCTGGCCATCTTGCCGGAAAAAAATTAATGACAGTTTATTTAAATAAATCAAAAAATAAAGTTGAAAAATAAATAAAATTCTATTGCCAAAATAAATTTCACACAATGGTAACTTTTTGATCATCACATTCAATTGCCCTTTCTTCCTCCCAATATTACTCTAATTTTTGAGGGGAATATGTCTTACTACATATCTTACCAAAAGAAAATATAAACTAGGGGAGTTTTCTATTAATAGTATGCAGGTAATAGGGGGAAGAAGAAAGCAATGTTGAAGATCAGATGTCTTTCATGAGCTAGCATTGTGCTAGATATATTGTATATCTTTTATATAATGCATATGAAAAATTCTAGAATAAAAGTCAAAATAATGATCAGAAAGCTTAAAAAACTTATCCTGTGGTTGAGTGAAGAAATAAGGACTTAAACCCATCTGGTTGAACTTCAGAACTGAACCTCTTTGGTCAATGAGGACAGATCCACAAACCTTTTGAAAAAGCCTCCAAACCACTGTTTATGAGTCCTAGAAATGTGATATCTAGAAATTATCACTGCAAAGCACTCACTCTAAGAATAAAACAGTGACAAGTAAAATATTACATACCCACCAGTATCAACTTGAGTCTTTACAAAACCCATGGCCTTTGGGCCACTGTGAAGGCTGTTTATTCAGAGAAAGGTGGGAGAGCTACCCCAAATCATTTCATGCTTCTGATTTTTCATGCGTATCCTGATGATCAATGGAATAAATTAGTTTTGATGTCTTAGTCTTAGGAATCAGACGGGAGAAATCAATTCATTTCATACATTAACATACGCAAATGTAGCTCTCACTCATACTGCATTTTTCCTGTCATAAAAAAGTTACAATGAATTTCAATGGAAAAGTCCTGAAACAAACCATGTTCTTTAAAATCAGTGTTGTATATATTTGATAGTCCATGAGAAAGGCTGGCTGTGATCTGCACCATACATGAGGCTCCAATGCAAACCTGAATTGAGGCAGTTGGAGAAATGTCCCACTCTGCACTTGTTCTACTCCATCATTCACTGTAACACCAAGTTTAGGTACAAATGATGGTAGGATGCAGCTGTTATAAACCTGCTTGTAATTCAGCATCCTGTATCATGGGGCCTCATCCCTTCATTTGCATAAGTAAGCAATGATGTTATGATGGTTTAAAAAAAATGTCAAAGAAAGAAGCCCCCTGGAAAACAGCATGAAATCAGGTATTTAGAGGGAATGATTCAGAATGTTCCAGCTGCAATGATATGAGGGGCGAGTCCAGCCCTTTCATTTTACACATACAAACTCTGTGGACCAAAAAGATTAAGTGATTGAGGCATGGTGACGCAGCAGGTCTACACAGCCATGACTACAGCCCACTATAGCAAAATCAATACTACAGCATGTAAAAGAGGATATTTGCTATTGAATCTGTGCTACAATAATGGGTCATTCAAGCTACATTCATGTATTAGCTAATACACTGAGGTTAGAAGGAATACATTTTTCCATGGGTGTCATATCTGTTTTAACCACAATTTTATGTGATACAAATATAAATACATGGATACATTTTCTTTTTATAAGGTCTAAGCTTTTTTTTTTAAATAAAGATAACAATGAGATAAATAAGCCCTATAGCTCAAGCAGAGCAGTTATGAATCTGTCCTTTGCATTAACTTCTAACCCAGTTCCCATTTTCTTGCCCTTAAAAAAAAAATCAAAGGTTAAGCTGGAAACACCCTTTATATAACAGTGGCTCAGATAGCTTTCTTCCAAATGAAACAGAAACTCATTAAAACTTTTGCCAATCTGCTCCTGCAAAGAAATTGGCCAAATACATAGGAGTTCCCATAAAATCACACCCAAGTGCAAGTTCTAGCTAATATTGGTGATGGTAGACTTTTGGAAGGATTACAGTCAACCAGATGCTACAAAAGAATCTCCAACCCCAGCCCATGAAGATGAATTTTCTCCAGACTGGTCTGTATTTAATCAATCAGCTAAAATCAGTTGCATATTTTCTGTGTCCAGTTGAGCATATAAAGAAATATGAGTTGCAGCCTGTATCATCCAGGGCCCAGTCAAGCAAATAAGTAGTTTAACAGAAGAAAGTTAATATCAGGAATCGGTTAAAAAAAGAGTTGAAGGGTAAGTCAAGACATAGTACTCCAACCCAGAGATTAACAATAGCAGAAAGATACGACTGCCCCTAGGATCAGAGAATCAAAGGGAAAGGATACTCCCTGACACTAGGAGCTGGCATCTCCAGGTAGTTGCTGAAGTCATTTCAAGGATAATCTACCAGGAGCTGGAACCATCAAAAGACACAATTAACTCTCTGTGCCTGATACACAGAAAGGAGAGAGAAAAATACCTTGCTTTATCCTCTACTCTCGCCCTAGAATCTACCACTGATAATTATTGTACCTTCAAGCCAATGAGAAATGTAGTTTTTATTAGTTCTTCTCTTTCATTCCAGTTATCTATTGCTATGTAACAAATTACCTAAATACACGGTGATGTAAAACCACAACCATTGCATATGCTCACAGAGAGATGTAGCAGCTCTGGCTTTGCTCTATGATACATGGAGCCTCAGCTAGGATAACTGTAAAGGCTGATGCTGGTGGACACTCTTCAAATATAATATCTTCCTGCACAGACATGTGCCTGCATTGGGATAACTAAAAGACAGACATAGCAGGGGACTATCAACTGGAATACCTACATGTGACTTCTACAGCATTACAGTTTCAAGTTGGTCAAACTTTGGACATCATATTTCAGGGTACTAAGAATGAATATGACCAGAAAACAAGGCTGAGTCTACATGGTCTTTCATGATATACCGTTGGGAGTGAGTTGTGCTTTTACAGCTCTGTGCTGTTGGTAATATGACATCACTTTTTCTGTACTCGGTGCAGAACTCTGTACAACTCTGTTGATAGAAGCAGTCACAAGCTTACCCAGATTCAGTGCAAGGGGGAATGTAGCCTGCCTCTAAGTAAGAATATAAAAGAATGCACAGCCATGTTTTAAAAAAGACTCTCCTAGGCACAGAGAAAACCAAAATAAATGAAGTAGAACAAAATTCAAATAAGAATGCAAGGACTGAGAAAAAATACCAGAAAACAGTACAATGATGCACATCTGAATACATCTTGAATAATTGCCAAATAAATAGCACAGGCAGTGAATGTTTCACAAGATCAACAGGGAGAAACCACTAAAGAGAGGTAAGCATAACTTCCAGAAACCATTCTCCACTTACCCTAAAGACAAAGTAGGAAACTGTAGGGAAACTCTCTAATTCCTCCAAACTTTAAAAGAGCATATATACAAGTTAGATACAAACCTAGGTGAATTCTGAACTCTTGGAGGTCAGTCCTTCTGTTTACCTAACATACATGCAATTTTATCTTCAGGAGTAGCAATTTGTACCAATAGCTTGACTTTCATTCTTAATATGAAGCGAAGTCATCTTTCTCCAGGTGTGCAGAGCACAGCTGTTACTCAAACATAAAGCTCTCTGGCTTTGTCCTGGTCCATCCTCTCTACCCTTGATATTGGTTCTTCCTTGCTCTTCCCTCCTCTCTTTCCTCTTCCCCTTCAATCCACTCACACCCTGCCTTGCAGACCTTTTAGTTGTTGGCTTACTTTGTGTTCTTATCCTCAAATTCCAGTGGAACCTCTCAGCCTAAAGCAGCTATTACAGTTTTTGTAGGATGTGGTGAGTCCAGCAGTCTTCAGTTACCACTTGCAGACCTCCAGACCTCTCTGTGGTGAGGGGAGGAGGACCCTGGCCATTTTCTGCCTGAGACAGATGACTAAAGCAAAGCACATGACCCAAATTAGCAAAGGAAGAAGTAGGGACACATGGAAAGAATTTCCTTCGAACAAATAAAAGTTTTTTTGGACTCTTTTTTTATGATTCAAATCTTCTGTTGTTAAGTTAGAAGCTGGGGTCATGGAAAAGGGAGAAATAGTTGGTGAGTGGATGACAAAAACTTAGAAACTGAAATTGACCCCTTCTGTGTGAAGAAGATATAAAATCAATGCATATTCGAGAGGTATTCATATAGCTTTACCACGTAACGATACATGATTAAACAATCCCTGTGCTCTCTGTTCCATTTGGCTTTCTATTTTGGTTAGCACAAAAGCAGTCATTACCACAAGGCTTTTATTTTATGTGCAAACAGAAGGCTTTGGTGAGTGTCCATTTGTCCTCTGATTAACAACCACACAGAGATGTAGCAACAAGCTGTGCTAGGAAGCAGATTTCCACTCCTTTATACACTGAGGGAAAATTGCATATCTTAAAGCTGCTACTGACTACCACAGTGGATTAGGAGGGGTGAAGACTGGTGTTAACAACTTCCTTTAAATTCAGTAATATTTGACAGGCCTCCATTGTTGGGAATAACTGTAAATTAAATTATGGACAAAAATAGAAATGATTTCCAAATGATCATGTGTTTTAAAGAAACTGGACCGGTCTGCATTCAGCGCTCAGAAACACACCCTCCCAACACAGGATAAAGTGTATAAATTCTAATTCTTTACACATGAAGGTCTCTGCTTCTGATCCAAAGGTATTTCAATCCAATTCCTGTGCCTTAATGCTCTGTGGTTGGTGTCTGTGTCAGTGGATCCTTGTGGACCTTACTTCAGGAAGTCAGGTAAAATAAAAGGGAAACATGCCATTGTCTTCAACTCCTTAATTTTGGCTTTGAATATATGATTTTTACTTTTCTATTTTTATGCTTTCTCTTCACATTGATAATCACACTTATTTAAATGTTCTTTCCTTTTGAATGACAGTTTCTTTGAACAAGAGTCTTCTGTTTCATTTAACCTGAGGATGCACATTTTATGCCTGTGTCTCTTCTCCAGGTAGTGCATCAGAAAGCCCATGTGTTGGGCCTTGGCATAGACCATCAATTCCTCTGTGTGGTGATGAGCAAGAACAGCAAATATAGCTAAAGAAATCAAACATGCAACACCTCCCAATCCAATTGAGCAACAGAGAAGAGATACCACCAGACTCTAACAGAGAACCATAAATGTCATGAAGAAAATGATCTCTAGAGGAGTTTTCATAACACATAAATTCAGGCAAGTTTATTATGGCTGAGGACATTTACTCAACTTGACATTGCTGCACTGGCCCCCGAGGACAAATTAGACTATAAATTCTGAGTGTCCTGAAAGTATGTCGTACTCTCCTGCTACAAGAACACTTTATTTTTCTCTAAAACCTTACTTTACAGTTCGTGGACTAGCAGCAGCAGCAGCAGCAGTATCACCTGATTGGAAATGCCTCATTCTAGACTTAACTGTTCAACAAGGTTTCCAGAAGATTCCATGATCTTTGTGCACACGAAATTTGGAAAAGGTCTCACATAAGAGATTCTCTCCACATGTGAAAGGTGAAAGGTACAGAAGTCCCTCACCTGCTGTTGAAAGAAAGAGTCCGCTCACCTGTTAGAAGGCAAGCTGCAAACGGGAACAGCGTTACATAAACCAAGATCCCCTGTTAGTATTCACTTTGGAAATTCCCAAACTGTGAGTTGGATTAGTCCAGAAGCTGTGGTTACCAGGCAAGTCAAGGGCCCAAACCACCTCAGAAAGATTCCAAAAACACACTCTGTGTCACAGTTTCAAAACAAAGCTAGTAATATTTTAATCCCCTCACCACAAGGGCATGTCTAATATAGCTTGTCAGGAGGCCAGTGACTTGGAGAAAGGAATCTGGGTTTTCCCGGTTCTATCAGTGCTTTGAGATTGAAAAAATAAACTAAAGTGAGTGTGCCTCGGAACTGGTAGCAAATGAGAGCAGTTCAAGCAGACAGCAGGCCTCCCTCCAGCACTAATGATAGTTCAAGGCCCTTCCATGGGTTTTTAATGTTAGGCTTTCCAGATTGTTCACTTGATGATATCACCACATACTTTGAAAACCCTTTTAAAAATTACCATAACATTCATGGAAAAAATAAACAGCTGAAAATTCTCCTTTTCCAATGGATCTGAGGATTTTAAAACCCTGATTTCAGGTTCATAGGATACCACTCTTTTTCCATATGCCTTAGGGTCAGAAATATCAAAATTCTTCTCCAGGAACATTTCTCATTTTATCTATAGCAACTGATATATGAAAAAATATATTCGCAGCAAGGCCTGATATAGTGATGATCCTCCAGGTTGACACTTACTAATTCGGTTGTTTCCCTAAAGCAGCGGCAGAGATCAGGAAGAACAACACTCACGGCCTGGCCAACCATGACTACCCTGTTTGTAGTCGGCCCATGGGGTTCACTTACCAATGAAGCAGTGACTTGGAGTTCACTCCTTGGGTCTCCACTGTACCTGACTTGAGCCTGATTATTCTGGCACTCTGGTGTACGTCTGTTCTTCACACTTAGGTGACAGTGGCTCTTTGATCATAAGCTGGGGAGAGCTTCCTTTTCCATCTTCAGGTCTCTTTTTACGGAAAATGATTTTGGCTTCCATTCTTAAAGGATTTACCATAATTTGTCCTTTTAGTATTAAGAAATTTTTTAACAACCAGCGGTTTGAGTTTCTGGACCCACTCTCCAAAACAGCCAGCTCATTGCCTTCTGATTTAGTTTCTTGTTATTGAATTTGGCCCACTGCACTTCCATTCCACCTAAGACGACCAACTCGCCATGCTTAACACTGAATGTCCTGCCTCCCGAGAAACCCCTCAGTCCCAGCAAACCAGGACTGTTGGTCACCTTGAATGTCCTGAAAGCACTTGGTACTCTCCTGTGACAAGCACACTTTATTTTTCTCTAAAACCTTGTTTTGCAAAGAGTGGTTTGTGGATGAGCAGCAGCATCACTGTCGCCTGACTGGAAATGCCTCATTTTAGACTCAACTATTCACCTCCCCTTTTATCACTGCCAACTCCCCCCTGCATCCCTAACTTCCACTACCAAATACACACACTTTTCCTGTTCACCATCATGCTCATATTTGTGGGTTCCTGTTCTCTTTTCCTCCCTCTCTCTCCCTCTCTCTCTCTCCACACTTTTCTTCTTTCATCTTCAATTTTGTTTGTTAAACCATTCTCTGGGAAACAGAGGGTGAGCAGGGTAGAAAGAGACAAAAACATGAAGTCATTTAGGGATTTTATCCAAACTATACTAATTATCTTAATAGAGTCAGGAATAGGGTAATGCCTATAGTATGATCCAAGTTGTAAAGGAAGAGCTAATATGTGTTCTCTCCAATTACAATGGTATATTTTCACTGGATAAGATATGAAAATTTTGGATTGAGGGGATGGGAGGAAGACGTTTAAATATGATATTTTAAATAAGTGGACTAGGAGATTTTTGTGTATGTTCTCATTTCATCTCCAGAAAAGTAAAGTAGGTATTTCTTAATTTATAATAGAAACAGCAGTAGAAAAATTAATTTGCAAATTTGCTAATGCCCATCAAGCTAATAAGTTGCAGAATCAGGATTCTGGAACTAGATCTCTTAAAGCATTACCAGTTTTATTCAGAAGACAGAGGGAAGAAGACATAAGAAATATGCATGTGGAAAGTATTTGGTAAATTTTCAGATAGATGAATCAGTTCCTTTAGATTAGATGCTGCAGGAGGAACTGGTTTGCAGACCGGTAGGCAGAGTGAAGAACTGGATGTCGTGAGAGCCAGGTCTGCATGGGTAGACAGGGGTATGGTGGCATGGAAATGCCATGCTCAGAAGTATAGACACCTCCTGGAGTATGGCAAATTCGATGCATCTCTGGAGAAGTATTAAACATTACACTCTATATTTAACTATAATAAGAAATATATTTGTGAAAATGCTACAAATTAGTTGTGGCCACTTGGAACTAGTAAAAAGACCAAATACTATGGCTTGAATGTGCCCCCTACAAAACCTAGGTGTTGAAACTTAATCGTCAATGTGATGATATTAAAAGGTGGGGCCTTTAAGAGGTGATTAGTTCACAAGGGCTCTTCCTCTCATAAATGGGATCAAGGCCCTTATAAAAGAGGCTTCACTTACCCCACCCCTCTTCTGCCATGTGAGGACACAGCCTTCCTCTCTGCCAGGAGTTGCAGCAACAAAACACCCTCTTGGAAGCAGAGACCAGCCCTCAACAGACAACTGAACCTGCCACCAGCTTGATCTTGGGCATTCTGGCCTCCAGAAAGGTGAGAAAATAAATTTCTGTTCTTCATGAATTCCCCAGTCTATGGTATTACATTAGAGTCGCACAAACAGACTAAGACACCAAATAATTGAAAAAAAAAGATTGATTTGAAATTTGTAAAGACATTAAAATGCATTCCAAAATCCAAATGAGATATACCAAAGTTGTATAGCAAAGTTTCTCATTGGCTTTGCTTCAAGGAATCTATTTTAAGGGATTTATAACTATCTTGATAATGAATGCACATTTGTTGAATTTCTTTGCTCTCTGGTCTAGAACAAGGTATGGAGTGAGGGGGCTAGGACACAACAGAAGTATAAGATGTGAATTTGACAGTCCGGTTAAGAAATCAGAACATACGCAGGAAACCAATAGAGAACAGGGCAATAGATACGGGACCTTAACATACTACTCAGGAAGTTGGACTCTCAGAAACAGAAAGAGAATACTGATATAGTAGTCTAAAGAATCTTAGTACTTGAAGAAAATCTTATTTTCTTAAATATCGTAAGCAAGTCCTCAATAATATTGTCTTAACTATCATAGAATTACAACATAATAATAAAATTTGAGTTCTTATTCTCTGCCAAGAACTATGCCAAGGATTTTACACACATTACTTAATTGACTCTTCCCAACAGTTCTATGAAAAAGTGCCATAATATTCCCACCTTTACAGGAGAGGACATTTAGGAATGAATAAGGTAATAATTGAGAGGTAGGGGCTAACTTGTCCAAGACTGACCCCTGCAGCCTGGCTTCTCAGAAAGGGAACTTTTCTTTGGCAATGTCCTGTGGGAAACCCGCTACAGCCAGTATTTAAACCCATCAATGCTGGGCAACAGTGCAGCTTAGATCCCAACTCCACCTCCCCCCACCCTCAATCTTGCTAGAGGAAGGGTTCGTGTTTCACCAGCCAAGAACACCAAGGTTGCTGTTAGCTCAATAATCAAGGACACCCTTCTGGCTGCCCATGTAATCCCACTGCAATCACAGGTCATGGAATCCAGATCAGACCAAGACAGGAGCTTGTGCCTCCCTCCACTCCCAGTCACAAGTACTGAGCTGGCAGGAGAGGGCTGGGGCTCAGTTTCTGTCACCTTGTTGTTGTTATGCTATCATATCCTGGTCTCTGGCCTTCTTGCCAGGGAAGGCCAGTGCGTCCCTAACCGTGGAGCTTCAGAGTTTCACAGCTTGAGGATCAGAATCCCTCTGGCAAAGTCAGAAGTCAAGGCCTGCCAAATTTAGGTCACTGCCCAACACAATGAGGGCTCGAGGGGATGCAAACACCTGCTACTGTCCCTGGGGGTGGTGAGTTTCTCCAAGGAGCACTGCTCCTGCAGGCCTGTGTGTGAGCATGGCTTCGCTATTGTTTGCGCTACCATTGTCTGCCAACGTGCCCACCTTTCGTAATGTCAGACCTAAAAGACAAACCTTTCAAACTGATGATGGCTGAATGGATTACTGAATGTAATTCATATTGGTGTTATCAATGAGTTGACAATAAATGATGTCATTGAGTCAATATCATTTACATTATTTACATAAACTTCTAAAGACAACCGAAGATATTTTCAATATTTTTTATAACCAGTATCTGTGATTTAAATGTCCAAAAGCTATTAGAAAACACGATAACATATATAGTTGAAGGATGGTTATTTATATGTTTAAAAACATGATCAGATGAAAACACGTTTTATTTAATGCTACAATTGTATATAGGGAACCTTCTCCTGGGTTTTGATCTTGCAGAACGTGGGGACATAAAAACAAGACAGACCTGTCTTCATGAGGCTTATAATCTAGTGACAGTTCTTAGATGATAAACAGAAGGTTCCAATCCAGAGTGACATGTGCTGTATAAGGAGTGGTTCTGGATGTCACAGGGACAGAAAAAGAGTTTAGTAGAGGCTTACAGAGACAGAAAGAGCAAGTGGAAATATCAGGGTCCTTCACCCAGTGCCATGAACTGGGATTAGGAAAAACATTTCATCTTTATTTCCAATAATGCTAACTGAAACTTAGCATTTCCTTCTGTGATTGTAGATGGAAACTTAGCATTTCCTACTACGATTCTAATGATTGTAGGCAACAGACCACAGGAGCATTAGTAGAACCTGGGATCACAGAATAGAAACCATAGATATTTTCATACCACATCAGTTATTGGAGATATCTCCAAATATCCTTTCTACTTATCATCACTTCAAAACTACAAAGGTTGCTGGGCCCACCACTACATTTTGTCACTTAATACATTAATAAAGAAGCATACATGTCAAATTTTATTTCCTCTAAGATTTTAATAGATGTATTTCAATAGAACTCGTTCCCTTTGCTTAGATTCTGTATTTTAGGCATTTAATACACTATACTGGGAAGAGGTCAGTGTCAGACTAGATGCCAAATGGGCCCATGGCACTAAAAGAGGAAGAACCCTGGAGACCGGTGGGTAGATGTTTGTGGAGCCAGGGGGCCCAAGGGTTTGCAAGTGGAAGTGGGGATGAGGGAGGTTGCCTGTCTATCAGGAGGAAACGAATGGTGTTCAAGGCAGAGGGAACAGAGTGTACAACACTGGGGAACTAAGCAATGGGACAGACAGATAAATGTTCTGACTCTCCGGACCCAGCAGGAGAGGAAGAGCCTGGAGATAGCAGTTAAGAGGGACAGGGTCCTGCAAGGTCCGGAGGGACATGCAAAGAAATGCAAATTTCATCTCAAGACACTGGGAGGTAAACAAAAGTTTCCAGCAAAATTTTTCAAAATTATTCATTCCTCAGTTAAAAAAAAAGGTCTTCCCAAATAACTTTTCTTTCTTGATCTTATTTCACCAATATTTGAAATGGTCCTGTGCCAGAGTCACAAATTTCCTTACACTACATACAGATGTGTAGAGACAATGTAGCATTTTAAGTGATGTTTTTCCCTTACAATTGGTCAAATCTTTCTCAGGTAAAAATGTCAACTTAAATGTGATATAAAGGAGTATCTACTTCCCCTGTGATTTATAGCTGCTCCTGTCTATTCGGCCTTTCTGTGTTCCGTCTCCTCTTTCCCTCCTCCCCACAGTGGGGGAGGTTCTGTGTCCAATGGTGACATGAGGGTGCTTGTGTGCTTGTGTGTACATGTGCGTGTGTGTGTTGGGGGAGGGGCTGTGTGATGCTGTCTGGATATCCACAAGCCGCTATGGCAATGGGGTCCTGCACCCGCCATTTCATTGCTTGCCTGGATAGCATCACTGTGATGTTTATGCCTCCTGACCCCGTGGTCTGCTCTCACTAGTCTTTGTCAAAGAACGATGTCCCTTCCTGCTGAGTGAAGTCCCCTTGGCTCTTGCTGGCAATCTGTATCCCTCCCCCAGTCTGTGACTCCCACCCGATCGCAGCCAAGCAGCCAACGCTGAAGCTCTCAGCTACAGAGGTTTCTGTGCCTACACCACAGCCTTCCTCGTCTGTAGCTGTCACTGACAACGACTTCCACTCCACAATGGGGCCAGTGGGAAACTGCAGATGCTCCCGCATCATGCCTGTTCATTCATACACACACACACACACACAAACACACACACACACACACACACACACACAGCAGATCACATGGCTCATTAACCATATGCATCTCTCCATTGCTGTTATATCCTGAGAGGCAGCATCTTCCCCAAATCCCAAACTGGAAAAGAGGCAGCTGCACCTGTTTTCTTTCCCTTCTCTGATCTGAGAAAAGCACCCTGCAGGATTTGAGACAGGAATTTGAAGACATTGCTTGGATCTGATCTGCTTCCCTCCCTCCTCACCAGCTTCGTCTTCCCACAACTCACACAGGCGATAGTACTGGCCCGAAATCACTCTCTACAGCCTGTGGGGCAGAGAACATTGACTTCTTTGTTTTTCCTCCTGGATGGAGATTCCTGCACAAGCCCTTGTTCTGATGCTCTAATCTTTGAGGAGACAGAATTGAGGCAGGCAGGCAGGTACGTTTTTGCCACACTTTGCCAAATCCATAGCCCACTTGTTGGGGGGGGGGCTCTCTCCCACCAACTTTCTTCTCTTGTCTCTCTTTCTCTCTCTCTATTCCCCTCCCCTCCCCTTCACTTTCCACACTGTCACTTAACCCTCATGTTGTTCCTTAGTCCTTATCCACACAGAAAACCTTGTTCTAGAAAACAGTACTCAAGCAGCCTCCATGTAAAATTCATTGCGTGTGATAATGCAAAGAATTGTTAGAACAATTATGCTTTTTAAAATATGACTCTTACTCAATGCATTGGACCCCCTATCTTTGTGCTCCAGGCTAGATATTACTCAGATTTCTGCAAGGCCGGGTGCTTTCTCACCAATTATCTGGAAAGCTCAGAGAATGGTACTTACATCAAAGCCAGGCCTAATGACAAAGGACACCTGGCCACAGCAAACACAAACATCTCTTAGCTCCTCGCTCCATTTGGCAAAAAGCTATTTCCATTTCAGTCACAACATAACAAAGGACTAATTGATGGGAGCATTTTTTTTTTCCATCTTTCAAAAAATAAATTGAGCCAACCCCACAAGCTCATCTAGAGGAATTAATTAGGGAATAGGAAATCTCCAAAGCCATCCTTAAATTGAGATTGAACAAAGCCCAGGGAACAGATGGCTTTTCATCTGAATTCTGTAAAACCTTTAACACTCTGCTAATTCCCCTATAGGAATGAAAAAAAATTGCTAAGTGAATTTGAGCAAACCATTTCACCAGGTGTTCAGTTCCCCTAAGGTTCCTTTTGCTCTAGGAAAAGAAGGAAAAAACCAACAGGTACCCTCTGCTGAATATTATTATAATTTCATTTGTACATGTGAGTTTGTTCCCCCGGGCTCATTCTAAACCTCCCCAGCATTTCTGACTACCAAGCTGGGGGAGTGATTTGTTTAATTGGCGCAGCTGATCATGGACAACTGCTTAGGCAGCTGTCAGCAAACTTTTGGACACCAGGGACCGGTTTTGTGGAAGACAGTTTTTTCAGGGACTAAGGGAGGAGAGGTTGCCACCTGGGCTCCACCTCCGATCATCAGGCATTGGATTCTCATGCAGAGCTCACGCACAGCCTGGATCCCTCTCATGTGCAGTTTGCAGTGGGGTTCGTGCTCCTAGGAGGGTCTGATGCTGCAGCTGATCTGACGGGGAGCGGGGCTCCGGCGGTGATGCGAGCGATGGGAAGCGGCTGTGGGTGCAGGTGGGGCTTCACTGACTCACCCACCCGAAGGCCGCTCACCCCCTGCTGTACGGCCCACGAGAGGGTTGGGACCACAGGCTTAGAGCACGAGGACTATGTCAACACACACAAAACAAAATTAAGAATGAGGTCATTTATCAAGCAGAATAGAAAAATAGGAAGCACTTTTGTTATTTTGTTTCAGATAGATGGAGATTTCTGGGGCAAGGGATGGGGAAGTGGATTGTGTTATCCCCAATAATTGAGTCGATTTTTTTCCCATACAAATTTGACATGTAAAAACATAGAAGGGTGAGAGACATTGCCTCTCATTTGCAAAGATAACAAAAAATTTTTCTACTCAGGCCTCCAGAAGGGACAACTGCTGGAATTTACTCTTTAGCTATTCTCAGGGTATCTAAATACTACCTCCCAAGAGAATTTGATAGAAATTTTTTAAAAACTTCTGTTTTTAAAATGACAGTTAAAATTGTATATATCTATCATGTACAACAGGACATTTTGAAATTTACAATATACATTGTGAAATAGCTAAATTAACCTAATTAACATGTATATTTCCTCACATAATTATCATTTTTGTGGTAAGAACACTTAAAATCTACTCTCTTAGAATTTTTCAAGAATGCAATACATTGTCATTAACTTCAGTCACCATATTGTGCAACAGATCTCTTGATCTTATTCCTCCTATTTAACTGAAGTTTTATAATCTTTGAGCAACATCTCCCCAATACCCCCTGTGGCTACTGCTCCAGCCCACCATTCTACTCTCTACTTCTATGCAATCAACTTCTAAAACTCCACATGTAAGTGATATCATGTGATATTTGTCCTTCTATGCCTTGCCTATTTTACTTAACATGATGTTTTCTAGGGTCATCCATATTGTTGCAATTGACAGAATTTCCTTCTTTTCTGATTACTGAATAATACTCCATTGTGTGTAAATACCACACGTTATTTGTCCATTCATCTGTTGATAGACAAGCAGATTCCATATCATTGCTATTGTGAATAATACTGCAATAAACATGGCAGTGCAGATATCTCTTGAACATACTGATTTCCTTTTCTTTGGATATATATCCATTAGTGAGATTGCTGGATATAACAATTCTATTTTAAATTTTTTAGTACTCTCTATATTGTTTTCCATAATGTCTGTATTAATTTACATTCCCACCAACAGTAAGAGTTCTCTTTTCTCCATGTCCTTGCCAACACGTATTTTTTGTCTTTTTGATAACAGCCTGTCTAATAGAGGTGAGATGATATCCTATTGTTAGAGTAGGAGACTAGGAGACAGGGCTCAGACCAGATGCAGGGGCTTGCAGAGAGGGTGCAGGTGTTGAAATGAGCAACCCTCAAGTGGAAGCTAACTAAGCCACTAAGCTAGAAGCTGGATATAAGGGATTGCATAGTGGGTACAGCTGCTAAAATCTAACTAAGGGGGGCTAATAAGCACAGACAAGAACCGACTTCAACCAGCTTTTCAGCTATCTAGGTCACCTTACATCAACTTTGGCTAATTACATTATTTGCATTGTGGTTTTAAAATTCCTCTGCCCTTAAAATCACCATGACAGTTGTGAAGCAACTGTATAAGGTATGAAAATTGGAGGGAACTGAAATCTAGGGCTTATTACCCAAATTCTTAGTAAACACCAACCCTTTAGCCCTTTCCTTGAATATTCCTCCCCTCAATTGGTGAAACTTCCTAAGATCAAACACCTCTTCCTTTTGACGCAAATGCTCTTTTCCAGCCTGCCATCTCTCTTCTCTTTAGAACATACTTTCACTTTCAATACTACCTTTCAATTACAAAAACTGTCGCTTTGGCTTACATGGTACATCTTGAAATTCTTTCCTCCGAACAATCACTGAGACCTGGAAAAATCTCCATTTGGAGGCTAGTAACACCATGTAGTTTTAATTTGCATTTCCCTTATGGTCAGTGATATTGAGCATTTTTTCATATACCTTAAAACAATATTTCATTCAGGATACATTTTGATTCACATTTTAGACTGAATAATTTTATTTGGGATTTTTGTATTCTGCTAGAATATTAGAACATTTTCATGTAGGTTCCTATGTGGTTTTAAATTTTTTTATTTTTAATCATTATGGGTACATAATAGTTGTATATATTTACAGGATACATGTGATGTTTTGATAGAGGTATATAATATATATGCATCAAATCAGGGTAATTGGGATATCCGTCATATCAAGAAATTATCATTTCTTTGTGTTAAGAACATTCCAATTCCACTCTTGTAGTTATTTAAAAAGTACCATAATTTCTTGTTGACTATCTAACATTGTGCTATCAAATTTGTGCTGTGCTAACAAACATCGTTCATTCTAGCCATTTAACTATATTTTTGCACCCACTAACCATCCCCACTTTATACCCCCACCCCACCACCCTTTTCAGTTTCTGGTAACCAGCATTCTACTCTCTGTTTCCATGAGATCAATATCCTTTAAACAGTCTATACCTACAGACTGAACCATGCAAAAGAAGGGTCTAAGGGACCAAGGAAACTAAGATAACACAATTCTCATATGGCTAAATTTTGATACATGAATGAAAACATGTACTGAGTAATTCTAGGGTAATCAAGGGAAACTGAAGGAAAGAATCTGTAGCCACCAGAAAAATGGAAAAAGGGATTTTTGGTTTCCAGTGCTCAACCCCAACCACAAGCAACTCCACAAGCTGACCCAAAGACTGCATCCTTCACCGGCAACAGGTGTCTATGTCACTTCCTTCTCACCTGCCAGCCACCTGCCTACCAGAGCTGCTATAACGGCTCTTGTCTCCAGGGCCCACGACCTATCGAGTCACCTCTATCCTAGACAAAGCTCTGCCCATAAAGAGGTTCATTTTTATCACAAAGGACATATGAGAATTTTAGACCCAGGAGTCTTTTGTTCTAAAAGGAAGGGCTACTAAGTGAAACATCTGGCAGCAGAATGTATGCTAAAATTAAATAAATAAATGCAATGACACCCACACACATACATACAATCTATTGTTTATAATACTTATTCCTTCAATAAACAGTCAACAAATACTCTGCCAGGGAATAGGGGGAAATAGTGAGTAAAATAGAAATGATCTTTGTCCTCTTAGAGTTCCATGCTCCTGTTAGGGAGATAGTCAAATACCCCCTTATGCATAGAATTATAAACTATAAGTATATTTATAAGCATATAAGGGCAAGACAGTATGAAAAAGTGGAAACCAGTGTAGGCTGGAATGTCAAGAAAAGCTTCCCTGAAAAATGAATGTGGGAGCTGACATCAGAAAAATGAGCAGCTGTTAACCATTGTGAAAGTGATAGAGGGTAGAACTCAAACCAATGAGGGGAAACAGTGTGTGCTAAGGCCTGAGAGGATGGGGTTGAATATGCTGGAGGAATTTAAAGAAATCTGCGGTACTGAAAAGAAGTGAGCAAAGGCAGAGAGTGACACAGGACGGTTTAAGCCTGCAGGGCTAGAGGGACAGTGGACGTCTCTAGTCTTTGGGTTTCCCAAAAGTAGACCTGGAGACAAAGGTTCCACTGGGAGGTGACCCCAGAAAACACCAGTAGGAGAGATGTGACACAGAGAAGGAAAGACAGCTGATCAAGGCGGTATCAAGCAGTTACCACTGTGGGCAATCGGAGCTTCATCAGCTGCCAGAACAAAGAGATACAATGCAAGAACACGCACTTCGCAAGGATCTAACCCAAAGGGTGCAGCCGCTAATGTCTTTATTCTTTGATTCTCATTCACCTTTGATTAAGGGGTGCTGGGCAAGGGAGGGAGAAACATTAATGTCCCAGCACCTCATGACTGCTGTACCTGTATTGGACAGACTGTGCTCGGGGCTCACCAGAGAAAGCCCTCAGGCCGGGACGTTGGGCCACTGAGCACCACAGTGGTGAAACTAAAGGAGCCCAGGCAGGTCACTCATGTTATCAGCTACATCACCCCAAATCTATTCGTGTGCACCCCTTCCTGCTTACAGAGCAGCATTAGTAACATCAGAAAGTAGCACTATTTATATTTCCATTTTGATTATATTCTTCACATCCCTCTGCATGTATATAAGGATGCTGCACTTTACTTGTGTGAATATAAAGTCTCAGTTATACCCATTGGATGCTCTCAGAAACACTTTGCAGTAGGTAGAGATTATTACTCCCATTTTACCTCTAGAATATTGGGAATTATTACAATGGAACAAACTGCTCAAGGCCGTATATTTAAAGGATAAGCACCTGTCATTCAAGTCCAAGGCATTAGTTGCCACAGACATTTTTATTCACACCATACTGTGGTGACACAAGGGACATATGACAAGTCGGTCTACAAATTTGACTGAAACTTCAATCATACAGTTAACTTCAGGATCCACAGGAAGCAAAACAGCTACCCATTAATTAATATCTAATTCTAAAATGTATCATAAATAATTTTGAATGATAAAAAGCAGCAACAGGATAAAAATAAATGGTCTAAGTTTCCTCTCCAGTACATCAATATTTAATAGATTTTAAGTGCTGAGCAAGAAGATTAGTTATGGAAAATAAGGAAAGGAGTCTGATATGTTGACTTCAACACCATCTGCAAGTGGAGGACAATTGCGTAAGCTAAACCTTGTAGCATGAAGATAAAGGTCTCAGGGAAGATATTAGTATATTCCTCATAGATTTAAAATAGTAGTTCTTAAGCTTTATCGGTGAGAGTAAATGAAACTGAACTGGGAGAGAAGCATGGCTTTCTGAAATTCTATCCACATATGAAAAGGTTCACCAATTCTCCTCAGATCAATTTCTGAAACACATGTTTAGGCAGCAGAAAATAATTTCTTATGTGCAAGTATTGCAGGTCAAATGTCAGCTTTGGGGACAGAGGTTGTGTTTTATAGACATATGCTTTAATGTGATTCTCATACTCTGGTTTATGATATGCCTTTTCAAAGTGAATATTTCCACTCCATTGGCCAGAGAGCTGGTCTTACTGTTGATTATGTGTCGAGTCTTGAACATCATCCCACGTTGTCTGAAAAATGAGCCCCACCGTGGCTTTGCACTATGCAATGAGATGAGAATGCAAAGAATAACCTGATCTGAGAATGTCCAATACGAAAAAGGAAGAGGAGGAAACCTATAAGTAAGAAAGCAGATTTTTCTGAGTGCCTATTTTCTGGGGGAATTTCTGTTGACCTTGTAGCCCAGCTCTGTAGTTCCCAACACACCTAACTCCATTTCCTGCAGTGAACCATTCCTAGATAATTGTTGTCCCAGAAGGATGGGAAAGTATTTATTTATTTTTCTCAATATGACAAAATATTGCTTTCAAAGGAGACACTGCAGTAATAAGAGTTGTTGCAGGTTCTCACAAGAGAAGAGTTTGGGGTTGGTGGAATGTTCTTTACCATGCTTTATTTGTATTCACTCTAAATTTTGAAGCATAATCTATTTTCAATATTCTCTCCATCTGGCAGTTAAAACTAATGTCAATGTGGTAGGGGAAATCTTGTACCACTGATAGATTTTGAAAGCCTATTTCACTTCCTCAGAAACAACCTACACCTGTCTTAAAACTTCTAATTCTTGTCAAATAGTTTCACTCTAACTTCACAAAGCTCATGTACATAATAAAATGCACACTAATAATGGAATCTAAATTTCTCTATCAAACCCACATTAGGAATTTTATAATATGTGTATATTGGACCTATAAAAAACTCAGAAGGGTGCCATCTTGGAGTTTGCAGGCTTCCTAAGGCAAATCCATCAACAGCTTATTTATCTCGTCAAATGTAAAATAGTTCCTAGTGGTGGTTCCCTTTCCTACTTTGCCTTTGACACATTTCAGCATACTGAGTCAAAGGATATTGATTTTAACTCCTCCCACATCAATGATACATTGTGATTCTATATTTGTCTCCTTCAAAGTTTGTAGAAGACATGTTTGAGGGTAGTTTCATTTGATTCTAACTGAGCACACATCAGTTCCATTTTGTTAAATGAAATTAGAGAAGTAAATGATGTCATATTTGGGGTGATGCCAACCATTTATTTAACAAATTATCTCCGGAGATGCTGTTTGCTCTTACATTCTTGTCCTACAAAAGACTAAAATGTTTTTTAAAGATCTTATGTTCTAAATCCTTGAAATTAGCTGCAATTGTGTGTCTCCTCAGTGGTTATAGGTGGTCTATCTTCTCTTCTTCACATTCCTGTCTGCGTCATGCCATAAAAGTGGATATAACAGATAGAAATCCCATAATGCTCAAAACCAAAGATGATGGAGGTGCCTGTTTTGAAAATAAATAACAGTACCTGACATTTTTTAAATGACCTTTTACCTGTTTTGTGTGCAGATCATTTTTCAAAGAACAATTACGGTTCCAGACATTCATGGATATTGTGTGGTTTTGCCACTGGCCACAAACCACATTTTTCAAAAATTCTTGAGACTTTTACTGTCACTGATTTGGCGAGACTCTCAGCAAACAAATCGTTCCAGAACATTGACGTCAATGAAGCACGGTGCGCCGGGTGACGCAGTATTTCTCTCGTAAAGAGCACCCAACATATTGCTCACTCTTCAGTCATAGTTCATAAACATTTTTTAATGTTCTTAGTAACTAAAGGATACATGAGAAAACTTTTAAAAATCAGGATTTTTAATATGATTATGGGCACTAACATTTTTCATTCATTGAAGATTTTAAGAAGAGGATATAAAATGTTGTGATATTAGAGGATATAAAACTCAAACCTGTCTAAATACTTTCAAATCATTTAAAATATCCATTGAAAGAAAATTAAGTTTGTAGAATTAAATTATTTTTCACTGAGCCCATAATTATAGGACATTTAGAAATCTGTTTTCACATCCCTCAATCTTAAAGTTCACATCTTTGTAAATGTGTTATTACTTTCATTTTGCAAACAAGGAAATTAAATGCCAGATAAGGATATTATATGTTAGAACAGTGGTTTCCACACTTACCTGCACATTGGAATCACCTGGAGGGCTTCAAAAATACTGATGCCTCTGTCTCAACTCCGGAAATTAGTTTATTTGAGCTTTGGAATTTTTGAGAGATCCCTAGGTGGTTCTAATATGAAGGCAAGTTTGAAACCCTTTGTAACAAATGGAAACCCTGTATTTTTTATGTGAGAGTTCTTAGAAGTTACTAAGTTTCCGCATTTCATTAATTATAGCATTTGATATTGATTAATCAGACCATTCTCAAAATTAAGAATATGTAACTACTATTCTTTTTTTTTAATTTTTAATTTTTTTTATTTCAGCATATTACAGGGGTACAAGTGTTTAGGTTACATATACTGACTTTGCCCCACCTGAGTCAGAACTTCAGGCATGTCCATCCCCCGGACGGTGCACATTGTACCCACTAGGTGTGAATATATCCGTGACTGCTATTCTTAATGCCACATTATCCTAAGTGAGATATTCTTTTCCTTCTTGGTTAGTTATAACCTAAATGCCTACTACATAGTGTTGTCATCAGATATGATAACAATGACATCTAAATTTAATAATTACTTCCTCTGTGTGAGACTTCACTTTACATGTATTTTTTTTTTGAAACAGAGTCTCACTGTGTTGCCCCGACTAGAGTGCCGTGGCGTCATCTTAGCTCACAGCAACCTCAAACTCCTGGGCTCAAGTGATCCTCCTGCCTCAGCCTCCCGAGTAGCTGGGACTACAGGCATGTGCCACCATGCCCTGCTAGTTTTTTCTATATATTTTTAGTTGCCCAATTAATTTCTTTCTATTTTTAGTAGAGACGGGATCTCGCTCTTGCTCAGGCTGGTTTCAAACTCCTGAGCTCAAACAATCCGCCCGCCTTGGACTCCCACTTTACATGTATTTTTGCATGTGTCCATAATGTTGTAAGAGAGTCTATTTACCCCTTTTAGATGTGAGGAATCTGAGACACAGGATGGTGCTGTAGCTTGCTGAAGGTCCCATGGTCAATAAAATGCCAAAGACAAGATTTAGACCCAAATCTGCCAGAACCTCTGGCCCATAGTCTTGTCCACCACAATATCTAACATGGCTTCAATAACCATGGATGATAATGATAAGATAGTTTTAACTAAGTGTAGGCTGCACAGCTAATAATCAACTGTTCTTGTCAAATTAACCACGGAAGCTATTTTGACTTAGATTTCTTTGTTGAGGCCTCTGCCTTTCTTCCATTCTATCTCAAAACCCATAACTGGGCACCTGATCCCGCTTCTCCCTTTCTCAAAATGCATTATTGCGTGTCCATTGACCATTCATTCATTCAACAATGAAAATAAAAATGGAAGCCTATTCACTGAAGTGACTGTTATTTGGGATTTCTGTCACATAGAGCTGAGGTCATTTTTAAATTATACACAGAAGATGTAGTGAAATATAGACAAAGTTCAGTCAAGACAAGGCACAAAAACTTCATGAACTGCTCTGAGAACGACACTCACAGGTCCACACGCAGAGCAGCTGAGTAGAAACCATCCTGTGAACTTCCCCAGAGTACTCTAGATTTTGAGAGCTTTTCCACTATTTCTCATGGCTGATTAAATCCTCAAACAGTTTTTTAAAAAACTATATAGAAAACCTAAAAGCATATTTTCGTCTTTGAGATTATGATTTTTTCTGTTAATGCCCCACATAGTATCTAACGGAATGTGTTTCAAATCACATATTGTATTATCACAGACTACGTTTTATAATCATGTTTGTGCAGAAAATGCAATGATATGTGAAAAAATATAGCAGTTCAATATAAAGGACTTTCCAAAGGCATTATAACATGTATTGTCTATGAAATAATTTTTTCCTCCCTAAGAAATATCTAATTCTCCTCGTTCCTAATTCAGTCTGATGGAACATAACATCTCTGAAAAGAAAATCCTGCTGTTAGGAAAGATTTTTACAAGTGAAAATCACTACCACCAAATTTTTAAATCGATAAAATAAAACAGTAGGCTACATTCCACAGAAAGCTCAAAGAGATATTTAGAATATCCCCAAAATCATCTAAAACTTAGATAAAGGGGTAAAAAGAGAAAGAAAATGATCAAAGATAGGAGTAGCGAGGCATACAAAAGCAAGAGATTGAATTAGTGTGACGCGATTTGGATGTCTGGGCCATCCGAATCTCACGTCGAAATTTGATCTCCAGTGCTGGAAGTGGGGCCTTATGGGGGGATATTTCCATCATGGGGTAGATCCCTTGTGAATGGCTTGGTGACCTCCTTGTGATGATAAGTGAGTTCTAATTTTATTAGTTCATGAGAGAGAGAGAGCTGTTGGTTTAAAAGAGCCTCTTTCCTCTCTGCTCCCTCTCTCGCCATGTGACATGCCTGCTCCCCCTTCTCCTTCCACCTTGATCAAAAGCTCCCTGAAGCCCTCACCAAAAGCAGATAATGGTGCAATGCTCCTTGTACAGCCTGCAGAACCACGAGCTAAATAAAATTTTTTTCCTTGTAAATTACCCAGTCACAGGTATTCCTTTATGGCAACACAAACCTGACTAACACAAAGTGTAAAACAGGATTCTAGAAAGCAAACAGATGCAACAATCAAACTAATTTTAAACATTAACATTTCTGAGATGAAGAGAGTTTGAACATTTAGTTCAAGGGTCTAAGAATACTAGATAGTAATAAAAAAATCATCCTTCAATTAAATAAACAATGATGAAATGATTTATTTTGTATTACTTTTTAAATAAGGTTTTTATTTTTAATTATTATGGATACATAATAGTTGTACATATTTATGGGGTACATATGATGTTTGAAATAGAAATACAATGTGTAATCATCAAATCAGGGTAATTGAGGTATCCATCACCTCAATCATGTACCATTATTTTGTGTTAGGAATAATCTAATTCAACTCTTTTAGTTATTTTAAAATATGCAATAAATTATTGTTAACTATAGTCACACTATTGTGCTACCAACTCGTAGATCTTATTCATTTTATATAACTATATTTTTGTATCCATTAACCATCCCCTCCCTAACCACTCCTTCCACTACACTTCCCACCCTCCGGCAACCATGATTCTCCTTATTTTGTATTACTTTGAGTATGAAGAGAATATTCTAAAATCAGCTATGCAGAAAAGAATAAAGTGAGAACTATCAAGATACCCTCAGACTTTTCTTCCTTGGCACTGCCTGAAATGGGGCACTGGAGAAGCATTTTCAGAGTTTCCGGGGGAAGTTTGTGACCCAGGAATTCTAACCTCAGCCAAGTCAACTTTTCATTAGTGAGGGCAAAACAACCTTCTCAGACATGAAATGACTCAGGAAGGAAGCATGCTACCCACTTATCTGTCTTGAAAAAATTACTCAAGGAAGTGCTTCATTCAACCAAGAAATGAATCAATACCAAGAAATTAACTCAATTTGAGGGGATGTGTAGTTCAAAAGAAATGGCAGTGAGTAATTAACTCAACGCAGGGCTGGTATCTGAGTAACTGTTATAAACATAGTTATGAAACTTAGCAAATGTCAAAAAGTAATTCTTGGATGGGAAAGGACACACTGTTTAAAAATAAATTAATGGCAACATTCAGTTTATTTCAATAAAAGCAGGGTAACAGTAGGAGTGAGGAGAAGGGAAGAAATGAAGTTATTCTTAAGCTTCTCTTCTTCAGATATAGTAAATCAATTGCTTTATCAATAATTTTTATTGTTTTATTTATTCATTTAAGAAATAAATGTATAGCATCCTCCCTGTGCAAAGACCTAGCTTAAAGTTGGTATGGCAGAGATAAATGAGCCGGACCAGGTTCCTGCATCACAGTGTGTACAATTCAATTAACAGCATAGATTTTTTTTTTTTTTTTTTGGAGACAGAGTCTCACTGTGTTGCCCGGGCTAGAGTGCCGTGGCGTCATCCTAGCTTACAGCAACCTCAAACTCCTGGGCTCAAGCGATCTTTCTGCCTCAGCCTCCCGAGTAGCTGGGACTACAGGCATGTGCCACCATGCCCAGCTAATATTTTCTATATATTTTTTTTAGTTGTCTGATTAATTTCTTTCTATTTTTAGTAGAGACGGGGGTCTCGCTCTTGCTCAGGCTGGTCTCGAACTCCTGAGCTCAAACAATCCACCCACCTC
>CAUYSK010077233.1:0-103305 GCA_963575035.1 Avahi laniger | reverse complement strand
TCTGGCTGATTTCAGTATATGGTAATATCTTCAATTTACTCCGGAGGAATACATTCATTTTGTGCAGTCTTTAGCTAATTGTCAGTCCTAATTTACTCATACTGGCAAATTTTCAGTTTTCTGTGCCTATTTTTTTTTTCTTTTCCCTATTGCTTTGGTTTGAATATGTCCCTCAAAAGCTCATGTGTTAGAAACTTAATCCCCAATGCAACAATGTTGGGTAGTGGGACCAAATAAGAGGTGATTGGGTCATGAGGACACAGCCCTCATGAAGGGATTAATGCTTTTATTGTGGGAGCAGGTTAGTTACCATGAGACTCAGTTGTGATAAAGTGAATCTGGCCCCTGGTGCCATTCTCTCTCAGTCTTGTGTTCGTTTGCCCTTCCAACATGTTGTGGTGGAGCACAATGGCCCTCACCAAATGCTGCCTGGCACCATGTTCTTGGACTTCCCAGTCTCCAGAACCATGGGCCAACTAAATCTCTTTTCTTTATAAATTGCCCACTGTGTGGTATTCTCCTACAGCAGCAAAAAATGGACTAAGTCACATGTGATAATTTCATTTAATTTTATTTTTCTTTATTAGTTTTTAAGACTCTGTTAACCCCTAATAAGGTCAGCTGTGTGAATTCTAAATCCATTTATCCTTTGAGGAAAGAGACTAAGTGTTGGCGTTATCATATTTACTAACTTATTCGTGTCTGTCTTCTGCCAAAAAGGATTTGAAACAGAGGTCACTAATGAAGTCATTGAATTGAATGCATTATTATTGGCAAGAGAAGTGAAGTGAGAGGAAATCTGAGGAGGAAAATGTTTTGTAAGAATGTTGAAATAGTTTGCTACATACCAATAAATATTTAGATGGCATTTCCTCATAGGTAGAATAAAATGTGCAAACTGGATTATTGTTGGCAGGCAGCAATATTTAAAATAGATATAATACATAGTAGGTCTGGAGGGGGATTTTCTATAAAAAGGCAAGAAGAGGTAAAGATTAGATAGGATAAAAAATTACAAACTAATTTTAACCTTGAGTACTTGAAGGAAATGTTGCAATTTATAGAAAGAGAATAAAATTAGGAAAATAATGATGTAACCAGAATAGGACCTAAATTTTTTGCATCTGTAAACGGGCTAAATTCTTAACTTTTTTAAAAATACAATGTCTACCTTAAAGGCTAGTTTATCAACAACAAAAGCTGTATATGAAGGAAGGAGAGGAGGAATGTTTCTGAGATCCTACTAAAAATTATAAATACGTGGTGGGACTTTTAATTCATACATTAGTACAAAAAGAGTTATAATGGTTTGGGTTAAAGTTATGCAGTGTTAATCGTAGCCATGTAATTAAAGTTTGTGATTCTTGACTTCATATTATATATATTTAAGTTTTATGAAACGAGTTTATTTCTGTTTCAAGGAAGTTCCTAAAGAAATTTCTCTTAGTGATTTTCTAAATCCAATGTGAAATTGTTCCAGGCCTTGAGTAAGCGATGGAGGGAAGAAATATTAATCACATTAGCTTCTTTTTTAGTCTGTCTCTCTTTAACTTTTTCCTTCCTTCAGTTGAGGTATCTGTTAGATTTATGATAATTGAGAACACCACTGTAATTTTCCACCTAATATAATCTCATTCAGAAAACATGGGAGAAGATGAGAGGGAAATAGCATAGTGGTTCATTTAGTCCTTCCTATGCATCAAATTCTGTATGTTAACATGTTGTTTAACATCAAGAAGATCAATTAGACTGTAAGCTACTTAGAGCATAGCTTAGGGTCTCCATCTATATCCTCTCTCAAATTAACTGTGCCTTCAATAAGTGTATACAGTTAAGATAGATGAGTAAATGAATGAGTGAACAAGTCTATGAATTATCCTTATTTTAAAGAAAAAGAAATTGGGGGGAGTCTGAAAAGTTAAGTTTACCGATACATGTTAAGTTTATCAATAGTCCCATAGCTAATAAGTGGCAAAACTTTAATCTGTATCCATTACCTTATATATATAAATTATGAGCTTGATTTTTCAGCACTATAGTATTCATTCAGAAAGACAAATGCATTAAAAAATACAATAGCCAAATTAGTTTTGATAGTGAGGATAAAATAGATACTTTTGATACATTGGGCTTTGAAAACTATACACGGGAGCTGGGCAAGGTGACTCACACCTGTAATCCTAGCACATTGGGAGGCTGAGGCAGGAGGATCACTTGAGGTCAGGCGTTCAAGACGAGCCTGAGCAAGAGCAAGACCCCATCTCTACAAAAAGTAGAAAAATTAGCCAGACATGGTGGGGCATGCCTGTAGTCCCAACTACTTGGGAATCTGAGGCAGGAGAATCGCTTGAACCCAGGAATGTGAGGTTGCAGTGAGCTATGATGACACCACTTCAGTTTATCCCAGGCAACAGAGCGAAACCCTGTCTCTAAAAAAACAAAACAAAAAGAAACTATTCACAATATTGCCTTTTCGCTTCTGCCTCACTGCCATATTGCATCAATGGATGAGTAACAGCTATACTTGTGAATTGTTATCCACAGAGTAAAGATGACCTGTTAGTAGCATTATCTTTGCTTTGAATAGTGATAGTGATCAAGAGCTTGGACTCTAGAGTTAGAGAAACTAAGTCCCAGTGATGCTATTATACTAACTCTTTCTGTAGGCAAGTTCCTTAACCTCTCGAAGCTTCAGTTTCATCATAAAATGGGAATAATAATCCTACCTTATAGGGCTAATACGAGGATTGAGATAACATACTTAGCACAATAACTTGCACATAGAAAGTGCTTGTTAAGAATTAGTTAAAAATTAGATGCTTCTGTTGACATTATTGCTATTATTACAACTGTTATTATTATCTTTGAATACAATCATTTTTATCTCCCAGCGACCCCCTAAAACAAAGAAAAATTGTTGGGAAATAATTATGGGAGATGTGTTTATATAAATGGTGGCTATGTATTATACTTTATACGTTAATAAACTTTGCTTATTAGCATTTTGAGAGTATAGTTAACCTAAAACTTTTGGAGAGAAAAGAAATATTTCATTTATTTAAAAAATTTCCATCTATTTTATGTCTTTGAATAAACCCTGTTTTTTTTAAGAATGAGTCTCATTAGACATTAACCTGATACAGAAACTAGATTTCTCCGCAACAGACTATTCTGAGGTTGGGGTTATTGTTCGGAAAAATGTGATTAGGGTTCATTATACATTCTATATTTCTTTGTATTTTATCTATTAGGCAGTCACCCTTGTTTATTGCTTTGTTAATTTGTTTTCTAGAGAAAGTAGCTGACCTACAATTTTGAAAACTCAAGTATTTGTATATTGGGTGACTATGGTGGATGAGACCCATTGTGAAATAATCATTACTTTTAAGAATCCTGTATTTAGTGCTGAGAATGACAAGAGACAGTACAGTATGATAATACTGCGACTGAGGTAAACACAGGGCTGTGGCAGCCTTAAGAGGGATGCTTTCCTCAGGCTTGGAGAGAGTAGAACAAATGGGAGAGAGGAGATGAGACGAAGGACTTCATGATAATAGTCTCTCTCTTCCATCTTGAAGGCCAAGTGGGAGTTGGCCAGGTAGCTGAGATGGAGTTGGGGGGAAAGGGGTAAATTTTTCCAGGTTGAGAGAGCAACACATTTGAAGAACTGTAAGATAAGAAAATAAGGATGAAAATATTGGGTATTGGGAAAGAATGAGATTTTTTTTCTAGATGTAGCCTTTTTGTACCATATAGCCTATCAGAGGTTCTGTTTTGTGAAAAAACTAGTCAGTTCAGAGGAGGAAAATGATTGAAGTAGTATGTAGTATTCACTAAACTAAATATTCTATTGACTTGGTCAGTAAGTTTCAGTAAAAACTCTTCAGCTTGATAATCCATTTGAACATAGATTTGTTTTTATTGTTACTTCTTTGTAATTTGGAAAAATATTTTCAAAATCCTCATGTGGTTCTCAATACTGTTAATACAGTATAATCACATGAGGAGATTTTTTTTTAAATACTGGTATGGATTTGCTGTAAAGTATTCCAGTAGAAATTTTTTAAATATTTGGGGGGCAGGGGTAGGGAAATAGATAATACAAGATGTGCAATATATTGCTAATCATTGAAGTTTAGTAAGGTATTTCCATTATGTTTATATATGTTTGAGCATATGTGTAACAAAAAGTTTAAAAAGTAAAATTAAAAGTTTTTCTGAACAGCCGCCATCAAAATATACCTGTGCCTCTAGTCCCCATCTTAAACCAGTTAGATCAGAATTTCTTAGGGTAGAACCCAGGTATCTTTTTTTTAAGTTGAACATGATTCTAGTCTGTAGCCATGGCTGAAAACTTCTGCTTTATGAGACAAACAAAGCAGGAATTATTGTTCTTATTTTACACGGAGAAAAACAGACTCAAAAAAGCTATGTGTTTTATTAAAAGGCCACACAGGTAGTAAGAACACAGCCATTACAGCCTCATTTTCCACTGCTCATTTTATGACACTACTCTGCTTCTCTATTGCCTGCCATCAATGGAATGATCTTGTTGCTAGTTGGTGCCACATGATATGTTCAGAACTATGCTGTATTGAAGATATGTTAGTCCCTACAACTCTGTTCTAGAGCATCTTTAGTTCCTGTTCTTCCTCAAACTGGCAGTGAATGTTGGTGCAAGCCACAAAGATTTCTAAACTGGTTTTATTTGTGAGTGGATGGCTTTTTTTTTTCCTTGGCCTTTAAGTAAGAAAATGAGCAGTAAAAGAAAAGATGCTGATGTGCTTCTCAGAAAGAAAAGATGCTGATGTGTTTCTAATGCCCTGTGCACTGGGGTCAGTAAATCTACATGTAAATTAAAGATTTTGGTGACAAATGAGAACTCTCATCACCACTCTAATTTCTCCTTAACTTTCCTGTGTATTGTTAATTCATAACATAGTTTGAATTGACTTACCATTATTGATTCCTGTATTCATTAGAATGAAAAGTAAAATCTTGCTTTTGCAAGGGAAATATGGTTATCAGATGCTTTCTTTCTCATAGAATAAAAAGACTTGGCGGAATATAAACTGTGAGAATGACAGTTAAATTGACGTGGTAAAGGTTAATGCTTGCTTGCTACATTGATGTTGGAGGTCCCAATCACTTATCAGTACGTTCCTATAATACATGCAGTACATCTTCATTAGGAAGGCATATAGCAATCAGTTTCGGGTTTCCGGATGAGCCTGTGGCCAAGCCATAATTAACCTTTCGAACTTGGAATTGTAACAGAATGTACTATTGGCTTAGGTTATCAATTATGGTCAGAGTCAATTGATACTCAAAGAAGGCTTATTGGTAATGGGTATTGTAATTTACTCATCTTCCCATCGTGTGCTAAAAAATAAAAGTGTCATTACAGAGTATTCCATTTTTTGCTTTTGGAGAGATAAATTTTTGTAAGCCAGATGCTTTGCCACACGATTATGTAAGTAGCAGTTGTTATTGTTTGTTTTTTTTCCTGGTCTCAATTTCCAATATTGTTTTTGATTTCTGAAGTTTGAAGGAGTGCAGCTACTAAGGGAACTTTCAAAATTATATATGTCAAGTTGTAGTAGAAAAGACTCATACATAGCATATCAACATATTTTAGTCATAAGTTTGAAAGATTAAAGTTCAGGTGAAATCATGTAATTAAATTTTTTGTGTTTCTTTCTATTTAATATTTCAAATCAAGTAATATTATCAGGAAAATGGCCAACAGAATTGTACTTATTTTAGAAAAACTTAATAGAATGTGTGTTAGTTAAATAAAACTGAAAATATTAATTGCCAGTCCAAATGAAGAGGAAGTTGCTATTTTAATGCATTTTAAATTATGACAATTTAAAGATAACTGTTCAAATTAAGAATACTTTATCTATATTTCCATTTACTCTATAATATGTTAACTTATTCTATTAGTTTTAGAAATAATTTTTTATTAAAATTTAATGTTATATCTTAGAAGTTATTTCTAGAAAAATTTTTGCTTAGGGTTTATTTATATTTTATCCATTACAGTCAAACTATGTACATTGTATTGAAATGATAGTTATCCCTCAATATCCATGGGGGATTAGGTCTAGTACCAGATACCAAAATCCATGGATGCTGTGGTCCCTTATGTAAAATGGTATAATATTTACATGTAACCTACGCATATCCTCCCGTATATTTTAAATCATCTCTAGTTTTTACTTAATACAATGTAAACACTATGTAAATACTTGTTGTACTGTAATGTTTAGGGAATAATGACAAGAAAGAAAAGGTTCAGGCAGATACAACCATCCATTTTTTTCTGAATATTTTTGATCCAAAGTTGGTTGAGTCCATGAATGTGGAATCCACAGATATAGAACACCAGCTATATAGTGAGAAATTGAGAATAGCATAAATGTTCAACACTAAGGCATTGGTTGAGTATACTGTGCACATTAGTTTGAAGAAATATTATAGCCATTAACACAATGACAGGATAGAATTTTAATAATCTGAGGAAATAGTTACCTTAAATTTTAAAGAGTAGGCTATAAAATTGCATATTCAGAGGTGAGAGGAGGGTTATTGAGAAAAAACCGGAAGGAATAGTGGTAGAATGTGAATAGTGGTTGCCTTGAGGTGATAGTATATGTCTTTTTCCTTATTAGTATGTTATATAAACTGTTTTTCCAATATATTTATCAGTAGCATAGTATAGTATGTAAGGCCTAACCACCCGATTCAGATTCCAACTGTTACTTTCTAGCTGTGCGACTTTAGACAAATGTTTATTTGTCTTTATACTTCAGTTTCCTCATCTGTAAAATGAGGACAATAAAATGCCTGTCATGTAGGATTGATATGAACATTACATTTGTTAATATATGTGGAGTTAAGGAAACACATAATTACGTAATGCCTTCAGTGGTGTAGTCTTGCCCTCCTTCTGGGCATGCCCTTCTAGTGCTGTAGCATGGTCCGCAGCCTGTGGCTTTACTGCTCACTGTTCACTAGTGCCCTCTAGCTTTTACATATATCTTCCTTTTTTTTTTTTTTTTTTTCTTACCTTCCTTTTTTGTATCTCCATCTGTATGTCCTTTGAGCTCTGCGGGGGAGGTAAAAACTTTTTCCTTTACCCCTCTTATGTTTTAGCCCTATACATTAGACTACCAATGTGGACTTCCTTCCTACTGGTACAGGGAGCATTCCTTTCACATGGGAGTTTGATCTTATGCTTTCAGAAAGGAAAAAGAAGGTCAGAGTGCTCTTTTTGCATCTCCTGCTTTAAGTGCCTTTAACACAAAATAAGCATATTTGGGGGTAGCATTTCTGTCACCCTACAACTCTTTCATACTCAGTCATTTCTAAGATTTAACCATTCACCTTTCCCCCAAACTTCTCCCCTTTTTGCTAAATGAATGTCATTCTTTCCTTAGTCACAAAATGGAAAACTCAGAATTCATTTTTTATCTTCTTAAATTCTCTTGAAAACTTTTGCTTTTTTCCTTCCGTTCTGCCACAATTCATACCATCTTTATTTCTCATCTACCTCATAGTGGATTCCCCTAATTCTAATCTTGGTTTCCCCCTCCCCAAACATCCTAGACAAGGCTACTAGGGCAGTTTTTCTAAAGCATGAGTTCTTCAGTGACTCCCCATGCTTTCAAAGTGAAATCCAGACCTCTAAGACCTAGCCCAAGGACAGGGCCTTTGGGCTGTATTCATTCTGCCTCACAGTGGCTTCCGGGAATTATTTGCAATTCTTTGATGTGCTCCTTCACTGCTTCCAGATCCTCATACATGTTCTTCCTTTTCTCTGGAATGTTTTCCAACTTTCTATGATTCTTCTCTGTATGAGGTTTCCTCCTAACTGGCTTAGCACGTAGTACAAAGCAGTCAATGAATTTATCATACTCTATGGTAATTGTCTGTTACCTTGTCTCTTGTCTCCTTTCGATTGTGAGCCCCTTATACACTTAGTGACCACAGTTAGTGACTGTGCCTTATTCATCTCTGTGCATCCAGTGCCCAGAAGAATGGCAGAAATCCAGTAAACACTGAATGAAAAAGTAAACTTGATAGAAAAATAGCAGGTTACAGGTGATGAATAATGTTTTTTTATAAAATAATATCTATTATTGGGTGTTCTGTTCTTCTTATACATAGTAGAGTCACCTTGTCTCCACCATCACAGCTATCATTATTCTTCAAATAACTGGTCTTTTTAAAAAAATCATTCTCACTTCTTTGTTCATAACTGTGAGTCATGGTGGATACACAGGGTCAGAAAAGTTAGTAATGGAATACTTGCTGAGCACGGATAATGGTGGTCCTCAAATGATTACGCTTCTCTAAAACAATGTTAAGTCAAAATTGTGTCTTACAAAGAGTGCAATACGCACCACCCGAAGGATGGACATATTTGAAACTCGGACTTGGGGGGGCGGAGGGGGTAAGGGCAGCATACGTAACCTAAACATCTGTACCCCCATAATATGCTGAAATAAAAAAAAAAATTGTGTCTTCTACTGCTGTTTCTTTACCAGATCTGTCATTCTATGTTTTCTTTTTCATGAGTTTGGTGACAGTATGTAAACCTTCTTTTAAAGAGTTCATATAGCCGAAATAGTATTGGCTTTCCTTGGTGACACTTACCTGCTTGCTGCCTAATATCCTTTGTTTCCATGATGCAATTTTACTTTGCTTTTAAGTATCTACCATTTTTGGTTTTATCCTATCAACATTTATTGAAGATACATAGTTTGCAAGGAATTAGACAGAACTCTGGAAAGATTTTAGAGATACTGCAAGAAACAGTGGAAAGTAGGAAAAATCCAGGCCCTTCTTGGCTTTGTCAACTGTTAGCTCTGTGCCCACAAGCAAAGTTGTATAACTTGCCTGAGTCTTAGTTTCCCCACTTGGGGATAAAAATCCCTACTTCTCAAAATCATGCCTGGCATAGAGTAAATATTTAATAAAAACTGGTTTCCTTTCTTCCTGCTTTTCCATGTGGCATATATACAACATAATTCTAATAAAGGAGCCCAACCAAACTGCAGATAGCAAATAGATCTGAAGATGTATCACAAACAGTCTCCTACTTAAACAATCATTACCATATCATCTGCCCTTCATGTGATCACACATCTTTTCCTTGACTACTGAACTACCAATGGTTAATTCGTTTAGATTTAAGCATTTTGGGCAATCATTACCGATGCTAAAACTATTTAGAAATGGAGAAAAATTATGTTCCTGTTGGGATATGAATACAGTCATTGTATATGGACAGCCATTCACCCATTCACTCATTCACTTATTCACAAAAAATTGAGCATCTCCTATATTCTGGACGTTAGGAGTGCATTGGTAAAATGGCTGGAGCTACCAAATTTTAAATGAGAAAATGCCCATAACTCTTTTAAGCAATAGATATTTTAATCTTAACTATTGTTTTATTATTTAAAATCATTACATGCGAGGCTAAGCTCTTGGAATGGATTATCTTATTTAATTTATACAGCAGTTCCTCCAAGGTAGGTACTATAATTAACCCTCATTTTACAGATAAGGAAATTGAATCCTAGAGAAGTTAAGTGATATCCTCGTGTTTACATAGCAAATAAGAGGAGGAGCTGGAATTCAGACCTAGGCACTCTGAAACCTCCATGCCAGCAGGTTTCAGAGTGAGTTTGAGGGACTTAATAGAGATTCCCAAGACTCTAAGTGAGTCAATGAGGTCAAGACTATTTTTAAAATATACTAGGACAATATTCACTTCTTTTATTCTCATACTGTGATACATGTATAATCAAAGTATTCTAGAGGTTATATGCCTTGTGATATCACAACAGGTTGAATGCAGAAGCAAATATAAACATTCCTCTGCTTTTGCTTCTAAGGTAAGAAAGAGATTTATAAAAATAGATAACTATGCCACTCTTCATACTAAATTTTTTGGTTTGGGAAATATAGCTTTTTCATAAAAATGTGTTGATATTAACATAGTAATAATTTTATTATTTTTCAAATGAATTAATTTTTTTTAATTTTCAATTTTAATTTCTAATATGGTAAATATTGATAGATATAACCTAAAACTCCTTGGGCTCTTCAGTAATTTTTTAAATTGTAAAAGGGTTCATGGACCAAAAAGTTTGAGAACTGCTAGTCTGCACTGTTATCCTCATATTTAGAACCTTCCTCTTGGTGTACGTTTGGGGTCTTATAAGTTGACCTCCCAATTTCAAGGACTCCAGCCATTCTATTAAGAATAGCACATTCTTAAAATTTGTCAAGATTGTTAGCAATAATACTTGAGACCTTTATATATTCTTTGATCCTGTTTGCTCCAAGAGCTTACAGTACAAATTGCCAGGATATCATGATTCTGGTGTACTTGAGTCAGATTTCCAGAGTTAATTTTTATGAAATATATAGAAAGAATGACATTATAATTAAAGCAGATTATGTATGAATGTTTATATTTTAGTATATGATTGGTATGGCAACTAGTATATCACCACCTCCAGAAGTTTATCCAACCACAAAAAGTGAATATTTTGTTTTCTTTCTTACATAATAAAATGGATGAATGTTTTTAATACCATTTATTTATTGCATATTTTCAGACATTTTAGAAACATTGTCAAGGACACATACACTAGGTGGTTTCTAAGAGAACTGTTTATTTCTTTCATTTAACAAAAAGCTGTTAATCATATGTCAGACTCTATGTTTAAGTACCAGGGACATAAACCAGATGTGGTCTTTGTTCTTAAGAATTTTATGTTAGGGGAGATAAAAAAAAAAAAAGAGAAAACAAATGAGAGATATTTTTGCCAAGCTAGTGTAAAACTTCTCAAAAATAGTATCTTTTTTATCCTTGATGAACAATTGTCATTGATTCTGTGTGAATAAAAGATTATAGCCTATTTGATATAAGTACAATTTAATTAATTAAATTTTACTCCCACTGTGAAATGGAAGTTATTGAGATCAATACAATGCTAAAGTGTTTTTTAAAACAATGACTAAATGTTCTTTCTCTAATCTTTCTCAAAATAAAATGAGATAATATTGTCTGCTTATATAGTGGACATAAGAAAATGTTTACTCTAAGACAACATTGGTTACCTAGTTGAGTTTGTACATGTGATCATCAAAAGAAAACAATATCCTAAATTTCCCAGAAAGTTGGCGAACACGTAGGTATAGATTTTACATAACTAGACTTCATATCCAAATATTACAGTGGATATATACCCCATTTATACTGAAAGATGGTCTTAGTTCAAATTTTTGCGGCTAGGAGAACTTTATAGGTCTAACTTACTTATATCTTACTTTGTGCATACCCTAATAGTATTCTAACAAGCATTACATTACTACTATTTCATGTACAAAGAGACTAGCAACTCTTGTGTGGTGAATATCATTAGCCTAAAGTTCACAGTTGACACTTCACCCAGGAACAAAGTTAAAAATCTCTTAAAACCTGCTAGTAAAGTTTTCTAGTAAAATTTTTACTACTAAAAATTTTATTATAATGAAATATGAGCATAGTAGGACCTAAAACTAGCTAACATTTTTTGAGGTACACAGTGTCAGGCTAACCTAGAACAATTTTCTGAATCCTAGCCTAACCATTCAGGTTATATAGCATTTCTAGGGCCTAATAAAAATGGACATGAATAAAGAGGTACACTTTAATGAAATTGTGGCTTTAATATGAACTTTTAAATGCCATGTGAATTAATGATCAGTTTTATTAACTTCTTACACAGAGAATTAAAGACAGGTAAGCTTAACATTTCTTGGCTTGGTTTGTTATGGAGAACAGGGATATAGTTTTAAAAGTATTCAATATCATATTGCTAATTTTTGGAAAATAAAAAATTTATTTTCTATAACATCAGCTATTATTGAAAGAAAAACCCAATAAAATCTTCGTGACTGATGAAGATGCTATAATTTTTCTCTGGAGAAGGGTCAAGTTCCCCAGCCATTCCTTCTGCTAGGAGGAACTTAGACAATCTCTGGGGTGATTTTATAAGAAAACTTTATGTTTATCAGAATGGTGATGGAGGACAGCAAGAGGGCAGAAATGGGGCAAGCATAAAAATTAAAAGGTTAATAACAGTGGTGTAATGGCTGGAGTGGATTCCAGTTCTGAGCACTAACTAGCCTGTCAATTTTAAGAAAAAGTTTGAAAGTGAGTTTTGGGTTTCAGCCTTCAGCATGGATGATTAGAGACATCCATCACTCATCTCCTCTGCAAAGACCAAAATAGCAAGTGGTAATTACACTCAAATAGAGCTTCCAAGAGAGAACACTGGAATTCAGTAGGGAAGTGACAGGGAACCTCTGAGGCATGAAAAGAGGAGAAAGAAAAGAGGCCAACCAGGCCAGGGCTGGCTCAAAGTAGGAGGAACTCACATTGTGGGGAAAAGGTAAGCAAGAGATCTCTAGCAGTCCATGTTTCCACCATGGACTTCCTCAGTTCTAGCCACAGGAGTTCCCCTCAGCCCTTGCAGACCCTGTGACTAATCTAGGGAGCTGCCTGGAGGGCATGTGATAACATTGTTTCAGAGAGGGAGTTCACACTGGGTCTCACATAACCCCAAGCAGCTGTAGCATGGTGCCATTTTGAGAGGCCAGCCACCACCAGATTGCATCCTCCTATGGGGCAGAACAGCCCATGAATCTTTACATACCTAGAATCCTGCTGACATCCGCCCACATCTACCCACAGGGCTTCAGCATCATGATGTTGGCTGAATCTAGCAGTGTGGCCAGGTTTCCCGGACTCTAGCCAATGCAATCTCGTACACCCTAGGGAACAGTCAATGCAGTACACCAGGGGCTTGCCCCCAGGAAAAAGGGAGCCTAAGAATGCACTTCCCAGAGCCTGAGAACCATCTGTACAGGGCCACTGCCACAGATAGCAACCTTGCTTTCTCCAGTGCAGGGCTGCTTTGCACCTGTACATGCCTTCAGGGGACCTGGACAGTGGCCTGGCCAGCCAGTGCCTACGCAAACTGTCTTAGGACCTGGTGATTTGACCCACCTCGCTCACTGTAGCCAGTGCCCATGCGCAGCATCCAGGGATCAATACAGCAAGAAGAGATAACAATTGTAAATATATATGCACCCAACACTAGAGCACCCAGATATATTCAGTAAATATTATTAGAGAAATAGGCTCCAATTCAATAATAGTTGGGCACTTCAACACCCTACTTTCAGCATTAGGCAGATCATCTAGACAGAAAATCAACAAAGAAACATCTAACTTAATGTGTCTGCACTTTAGACCAAATGGACAGACATTTACAAAACATTTACAAAACATTTTGTCAAACAGCTACAGAATACACATTCTTCTCATCAGCATATGGAACATTCTTTAGGATGGACCATATGTTAGGCAACAAACAAGTCTCAGCAAATTTTTAAAAATTGCAATCTTATCAAGTATACTTTCAGATTACAGTGGAATAAAACTGGAAATCGATAACAAGAGGCTCTTTAGAAATAGCACAAATACATGCAAATTAAACAACATGCTCTTGAATCACCATTAGGTTAATGAGGAAGTTAAAAAGGAAATCAAAAAATTTCTTGAAACAAATGAAAATGGAAACCACACCTATGTGAACCAAAACCTGTGTTATAAAGCAGCACTGACAGGGAAATTTAGAGCAATGGATGCCTACATTAAAAAAGTAGAACAATTTCAAATAAACAACTTAATGCACATCAAGGAACTAGAAAAGCAAGAATAAACCAAACTCAAAATTAGTAGAAGGAAAGAAATAATAAAGGTCAGAGCAGAAGTAAATGAAATAGAGATTGGAAAAAAAATACAAACTATCAATGAAACAAAAAAAAATATTTTATGAAAAGATAAACAAAATCAATAAACCACTAGCTAGACTAACCAAGAAAAAAAAAGAGAAGACCCAAATAAATAAAACTGGAAACAAAAATGGAGACATTACAACTGACACCATAGAAATACAAAGGGTCATTAGAGAGTATTATGAACCACTATACACTAACAAAATTAGAAAACCTAGAGGAAGTGGATAAATTCCTAGAAACATACAACCTCTCAAGATTGAGTCAGGAAAAATAGAAAACCTGAACAGACCAACAATGAGTAACAATATTGAATTGATAATAAAAAGTCTCCACCTGTAATCCTAGCTCTTTGGGAGGCCGAGGCGGGCGGATTATTTGAGCTCAGGAGTTCAAAACCAGCCTGAGCAAGAGCGAGACCCCGTCTCTACTAAAAAAGAAAGAAATTAATTGGACAACTAAAAAATATATAGAAAAAATTAGCTGAGCATGGTGGCACATGCCTGTAGTCCCAGCTACTCGGGAGGCTGAGGCAGAAGGATTGCTTGAGCCCAGGAGTGTGAGGTTGCTGTGAGCTAGGCTGACGCCACGGCACTCACCCTAGCCCGGGCAAAAGAGTGCGACTCTATCTCAAAAAAAAAAAAAAAAGTCTCCCAAGAAAGAAAAGCCCAGGACTGGATAGCTTTACTGAATTCTACCAAACTTACAAAGTTGAACTGACATCAATTCTTCTCAAATTATTCCAAAAAATTGAAGAGGAGGGTATTGGTCCAACTCTTTCTACAAGGTCATTATTTCCCTGATACCAAAACCAGAGAAGAACATAACAAATAGAGGAAACTACAGGCCAGTGTCTCTGATGAACATGTATGCAAAAATCCACAACAAAATACTAGGATGCCAAATCCAATAGCACATCAAAAATATAATCCACCGTAATCAAGTGAGATTTATCCTGGGCATACAAGGATGGTTCAACATATGTAAATCAATAAATACATCACATCAACAGAATGAAGTACAAAAAACCTTACGATTATCTCAATAGACTCAGAAAAAGCATTTGATAAAATTCAACATCTCTTCATAATAAAAACTCTCAAAAAATTAGGTACAGAAGGAACATACCTCAACATAATAAAGATCGTATATGACAGATCCACAGCTAACATCATACTGAATGGGGAAAAGCTAAAAGCCTTTCCCTCTAAGAACTGGAACAAGACAGGGATTGCCACTTTCCTGACTTTTATTCAGCATGCTACTGGAAGTCCTAGCCAGAGCAGTTGGGCAACAGAAAGAAACAGAAAGTTTCCAAATTGGAAAAGAAGTCAAATTGTCCCTCTTTGCAAGCAACATGATCTTATATTTAGATAAACATAGACTCCACCAAAAAACCTCTTAGAAACGATAAACAAATTGAGTAAAGTTACAGGATACAGCGTCAAAATACAAAACTCAGTACCATTTTTTATACCAATAATGAACTTGCTGATGAAGAAATCAGGAAAGCAATCCCATTTATAATAGCCCCAAAAAAATAAAAATAAAATACCTAGAAGTAAATTTAACCAAGGAAGTGAAAGACCTTTATAATGAAAACTACCAAACACTGATGAAAGAATTAATGTCAAAATGACCATATACTACCCCAAAGCAATCTACAGATTCAGTGCAATCCCTATAAAAATACCAATGACATTCTTCACAGAAATAGAAAAAAAATTCCTAAAATTTGTGTGTAACTACAAAAGACCTCAAAGAGTCAAAGCAATAGTGATTTTAAAAAAATAACAAAACTGGAGGCATTATACTACCTGACTTCAAAATATACTACAAAGCTAAAATATACTACAAAACATACACAAAGACCAATAGAACAAAATAACGAACCCAGAAACAAATCCACATACTTGTAGCCAACTGATTTTCGACAAAGGCACCAAGAACATACATTGAAAAAAGCATACCCTCTTCACTAAATGGTGCTGGGAAAACTGCATATTCATATGTAGAAGAATGAAACTAGACTCCTCTCTCTCACCATATACAAAAATCAATATGAAATGGATTTAAAATTTTAAGACCCAAAACTTGATTGGAAAAAAAACAGGGAAAGTCTTCAGGACATTGCTTTAGGAAAAGATTTTATGACTAAGACTTCAAAATCACAGGCAACAAAAACAAAATAGATAAGTGGGACTTTGTTAAACTAGAAAGCTTCTACACAGCAAAGGAAATGATCAACAGAGTGAAGAGACAGCCGGTAGGATGGGAGAAAATACTTGTAAACTGTTCATCTGACAAGGGGCTGATATCCAGAATATACAAAGAATGCAAACAACTGAACAGCAAAAAAGCAAATAATCCCAATAAAAGTGGACAAAGGATCTAAGTAGACATTTCTCAAAAGAAGCCATACACATGGCCAGCCAATATCTGAAAAAAATGCTCAAAATCACTAATCATTAGGGAAACACAGATCAAAACCACAGTGAGATATTATCTCAGTCTAGTTAGAATGACTGTTATCAAAAAAGACTAAAAAATAAATGTTGGCAAAGATGTGGAGAAAAGTTAACTCTTATACACTGTTGGTGGGAATGTAAATTAGTACAGCCATTATGGAAAATAGTATGGAAGTTTCTCAAACTAAAAATTGTACTACTGTATGATCCAGTAATCTCACTACTGAGTATTTATCCAAAGAATAAGAAATCAGTATTATTAGAGATACCTACACCCCCATGTTTATTGCAGCACTATTCACAGTAGCCAAGATACAGAATCAACCTAAGTGTCCATCAGTGGATTCATGCATAAGGAAAATGTGGTATATATGCTCAATAGAATAGTATTCAGCCATTAAAAAAAGAATGAAGTTATGTTTTTTGCAGCATCATGGAAGGAACTAGAGGTTATTCGTTAAATGAAATGTATAAGCTGGCACAAAAAGATAAATACTGCGTCATCTTACTCATATATGAAAGCTAAAAAGTTGATCTCCTGGATGTATAGAGTAGAATGATGGTTACCAGAGGCTGGGAAGGGTGAAGTAGTGGGGCAGGATGAAGGAGAGGTTGATTAATGGGTACAAACATTGAAGTTAGTTAGAAAAAATAAGCTCTAGTGTTTGATAATATATTTGGGTGACTATAGTTAATAGTAATTTATTGTATATTTCAAAATAGCTGGAAGATTTGAAATGTTCCCAATACAAAGAAATGATAAATGTTTGATGTGATAGATATCCTAAATACCAGGATTTGATCATTACATATTGTATGCATGTATCAAAATATCACATGTATCCCATAAAGTCTATAGTTATTATGTACTAATAAAAAATAGTCAAGACTCTTCAAAAAAGTTTGAAAGTGAATTGCAATTTGATAAACTCTACCCTCTAAACTCATAAATGACAGTGAATATCATATTTCTTATTTATTCTTTTAACAGATATTTATTGAATGTTTACGAAAAATACCAACATAAATAAATTAGCCCTGGCCCTGCCCTCAGTGAGTTTATAACCTAGTTGAAGAGATTAGATTTCTACTTTAATGGGCAAACTCCTCAAGGACAGGCACTATGTCCTGTGTCTCTCTCTCTCTCCCCCCATTCTCTAGCATAGAGCCTGCCCTGTGTCTTACAGACTTTTAAAATCATTAACCTCATGGTGAAGGGGAAAGCAGGAGGAAGGATTAGAGAAACATAAAGTTACAAGCCCAGCAGTCCTTGTTTCTGAAAATCAATTAAAACAAAAAATGCAGTTTTATCAATCTCACCTCTGAAATTACAATGTTGGTCAGTAGGAATCAATTGTTATAAATTCTGTTGCCACATATTTGTTGAAAAAATGAAATATAGCTCACTTGTACCTGACTCAGATGGTATTTCAGATAGCCGGGTCATACATAGTTAAGGAAAGCCTTGTGGACTGTTAGCTTAGAAGAGAGTTTCTCTTCTTTCTACTCACTTCATGTCCCAACTCATCCCTGCATCTCCATGATTTGCTTCAATCTGGCATTACAGTTGAGCCCATACCACCTTTTAGGGGTTAGAGAAGGTGATGGAGGGCACTATTTCTGTGCCTAGGCATCCAGCCAGGATTGCAGCGTCAACTTTTTCAGAACTATTCTCTACATTCCCAAACCATGTCTAATGGTGCTCTGTTGACCAGTGGCCACCAAAGCTACCAATTCCAGTTAGCAACTCTATAAAATTATGTCAGAAAAATAAATTAGCATGAGATTTATAGAGAATTTTTTCTCCATGGCAATCTAAGAAAGCAAGTTTACACCCATGGCAGAAGACAGTATATCATGTGTAGACCAAGGTTCAAATACACCCTGTAGGGTTGTAGAATTTTTCTGTTATAAGGTGCAGAGTTCTTGGGACAAAGTAGGCCCCCAGAAGTGAGTTATATTATGCTTCAGAATCATATGAATAATATTAGATGGAGCCAGAAAGGGTCAAAATTCTATAAAAGTAATGAAACTAATTTGTACAACATAAGGAAGGAAAGTGAACATTAAATCTATTTGGTGTTAGGACTCTATTTTTCAAAAGAAGAATCACGGTCTGTGGTGTGTACATAAATCAGAGAAGGACTTAAATTCACATTAATAAGCATTCTTGTTACAACATGGTAGAACCACATCACTGTCCAAGTAAAAGTGACTGAGGTTTCAATATATCACTAAATCATACTTTGCATAGGAACATTAAAACAATTCTTGGAACACTCTGTTCCCCCATCACTTGCCACCCAACAAAACACAGAAGCCAGTAAGAACTACCCTTCCCTTTCTGGAATAAGTACAGGAGAAACTGCAACCAGATTGTTAAGAAAATGTCATTCATCATTTTCATTTTCTTTGAAAATTGTGCTTTTCTTCCTAAATATACCATAATGTTTTCTTTTTCTTACATTTTTAAAATATGCTCTATCAAAATACTTTTGAGTGTGTGTATGGAAGCACCATTTTATTTTTTAAATATATCATATGCTTTTTAATAAGAACAACTTTGTGAATACAGGTACATCATCAAATTGACGGTTACCTTTGCACAATCATATTACAAGTTATGTTGTGAAGATGAAAGCTAGTTTCCCTTCTAGTTGTTTTGTTAGGTGAATGAAAATTAACAGTTTGATTGCATTTTATTTATATTAGAAATATAGTATGCATATTGATATTCATTTTTTTTTTTTTTAGAAATCTGTTATGTTTCACATGTTCACAGACTTTTCTCTACAAAATTCTTTTGCTAACTCAACGAGTGGTTAAGGACATGAACTTTTTAGTAACACAGAATTGGGTTCAGTCATGGTTCAGTCGCTTAGCAGCTTTTGGGCAAATTTCTCAAACTCTTAGGTCCCCAGCTTTCTTGTCTCTAAAGTTAGAATAATGATACTTAACTTGCAAGGCTGTTGTAAGGATTAAAGGATATTACATATAATAAGCTCTCAAAAATATTAGTTCCTTTTCCCTGTAAAATATAAAATTTTCTTTTAAAATATTAAGATTATGTCTTAAAGATTTCTAAGCATTCCAATGGTTCTCATTTGTGCCTGCTACTAGTCTTTTCCACGTCCAAGAATAGCTTGCAAATAATGATATTCCCTTAAATGAAATAATGTTAATTTATCTAGCTCACTGCTACTATATAGTACAGCTTGGGAAAATGTGCTGTTTTTGCAGTCTGTTCATTCAAGTGGTTTATGAATTAAAAGCAGAGGCCTATCATGTTCTAAGATCCAGTAGTTCATTATTGCAAAATAAAGTATCCATTTATTAGGCAAGGATTGTCTACAATGTCTGCAAGAGTAAACAGATCCACTCATAAGAATAAGTGTTACCTTCAAATTTGTACTGAAGTATGCTGAAAAACATGTATACTATAGCTGTGATAATGAGCAGTACAGTAGAGAGAGGTGATTTATGATACCTGTTTCTGACAGCTATAGTGCGGAGATTCCCAGGGTATCTGATCACAGCATTAGCATGCTGACAGCTCAGCATTTAGAACATTATGGTAATTTATCCTGCCTGTGCTGTCACCTGCACTGTCAGAGTTTCTTTCTAATGATGGTATAACTATTTTGTTTGTTTGTACTGCATTCTTTTCATTTGGCTAATGCTTTCTCATTAGATTGAACCTAGTAAATGAGAGTAATTAAGTGCTTCCTATAGCTCAGATGCAATGATTAAGTTGCAGAGCTGCTACTGATTATGTTTTGTCATTTATCTCTATTAATCTGAGAATAATCCAGATGATAAACACATGTAATTTTTTGCTAATGTTCAATAGATGAAATTTATAATTTCTCAATAGAGCCAAGCAGTACGTATATTCATATATAAATAGTAAGTTCTTACATGTGAACCTGCTTTAAATAAACATACAAATTACAACTAAAGTTATTAAAAAGGGAAAGGTACCTTTAATTGTCCTGCCTAATCTACTCTTTCCTGAAATGTCCTTCTTTACTTCCCTACCCCGCCCCGAAGGAAGGAAGGCTGGCTGGCCGGCTTAAATCTTTGTTATGAAGCAAATTGCTTCTCTGACTCTTCTTTTCTTTGAGTCATCTACAGGAACAGACCAAAATTTGTTTTGATATAGAATTTGAAGTTCTTTTGATCACCCTATACTGACAGTTTTTCAGCTTTTCTCACATATTCTGATTTTCTCAACTACAGTAATTTATAATGATTCCAGAAGAAAATATGTTTCAACTGAATTGTTAAGTGAAATTAATCAGAGTTTTTTGTCTTTTAATAAATTAAACTAAAACGTGGAAGTAATAATGTGGAGTTACATATATATTTTTTGAAAAGTAATAGAGTTAAACAATTTTTATTTGCTTATATCTGATATCATTTGCTGTAAAGAGATATATAGTTTTCAGAACTCTGATGTGAATATATTAGTTAATTAAGAGTTGACTAGCTTTTGTTTAAGTTTCTATAAATAACACCAAGCCAGTTACTACATACTGTTTGCAATTAGTGACAGTGTATGCCAAGTTCATGCATTTTAAATAATCATTATGTAAAGACATTCCTAATTCTTTATAATCTATTTACAAAATTGTAGGTCCAACAAACTTTTAAATGCCCTAGGAAAAAAAATAGGATCGTTTTTATTTTTGTGACACTATTTTCATAAATACTTAAAAAAATCATAGAATTGCTCAATCTGGGTGTGCATAGACTACCCAGAATTTTCAGTTCATACACAAATGGTAGGAAGATTGACAGAAACCTAGTTATTGTATTTAATTCCTTGTGCTTAAGTGTATGACCGACCAGGAGTCTGGTCAGTGTGATTCATCAAACATTGGAGTAAGAACATTAACAGTTCTTATTTTGAAAAAGAACATTGTTGTACTTGAGCTTTTAGGTTGTTTCTGTGCATTGTAGTGCATTAGGAACTGCTTTTACATTTCACTTAGGAGAAAGGTCTTTTAAAAGTATCTGTACATGTCCTGCCTTTATTTGCACATTTGGATCATTTGCTGAATTTTGTTCTAAAATTAAACGCTTGAAATGTTGATGTTAAGCCTACCTCCCTCAGTTAATTTTAATGAAATATTATTTTGTGAAAATGAAGACTTTCTGCATAAATCCTAAATGGAATTTGATAGTTTTGATGGTTATTCATGTATTCTTTGGATTCCTTTCAAAAAGAATACATTATGTTTAAAAGGTGGGTTTAGACTGGACAGTGAACTCTTCCACACCTTTAGGTGTAGAAATGTCTTCCATGCAGACTAACTGGAAATTGAGACTATCATAAATATTGGAGGTTTATTAAGTTCTCTAGCAGTCTATTCAAATTGTTTTCCAGCAGTTTTAAAAGATATAATACTTAGCCTAACAGAGATTATCACCTTTCTTAGGGATCAAATTTTCAATCCTATACTTAAGGCTAGATTGAAGAAATTTCAAATAGTCAGATTATATATGAAGTGATGATTTGTTAATGGTAGCATACTAGAGGAATCTGTGTTTTTGAAATTGTGGGAAATGTCTCTGATAGGCATTGTCAATTAAGTAAAGGACCAGAAGCAGAAAGCTTTAAGTTCTAGCTCAGACATTGTTCCCTAATAGTTATTTCATCAGATAAATCTCTTTCTTTTGCACACTGAGATATTACGATAAGTAATGGTAAGTGTTAGACCAGTAGAAGGCTCTTTGAATGTTAAATTATAAAATAAGAAGCCCAAAAAAGGGTACATTTAAAAAGTCATGACAGATTTCCTATCATCGTGTACTGATTTTTTAAAAAGAAAAAATTGGATAATACTTCAGGACGTAATGTTTACTAATCTAGAAGATGTATCTTTTTTAGTTTTTCAAAAGAGGGAACAAAGGTTTTGATAAAGTGGAGCATTTTATCATTTTATACCTGAGCCTATAAGAATATTTTCAGTATTGAATATCTATTTACTGTTTCTGTATTTCTAAATAGTAAATTCCTAAATGCCATTGTTTAAGATAGTGGTTTTAAAAATTGTATTTCTTAATTACCCTCTACCTTCACCTCTTGTGTCCACAACAAAGAAACAAAAATCTATTTGAGTTGTTAATATTGAAATCGCAAGTTGCAAGTGTTCTTTTGTCCTTGGTTAAAAAATAATTATAAAAATAGAGTAAAGAGAAAATTCTTTTTTTCTCCTTGTTGGTCAGTTCTATAGAAGTAATTTAAAATACCGTATATTGAATTCTTTGATCATTTCTCCTGGGTGGAATGGGGAAGAAGTCAAAGCTGAGGCAATTGCTTCTGGGCTCTCTTTCTGTGTGCCTGGTAAATGAAACACAAGGAACCTCACCAAACTACATGACTAATGGCAAGCTCCAGTGCCGCCTGCAATCAAAGATTAATTTGCTTTATCAAGTTTAAAGAATACCGGGTGATAAATCATGTCAAAAAGAAATAATCAGTCAAAGGCTGATGTTCTTTTCTACATGTGAGGACAGGTGCTACGAAGCGTGCAGTTGCCATATATAGTTAATTTGGATTTTATACATTTATGTTCATCTTAATTTCTATTTAGTTGATACTTGAATCAAATAATTTCTTTCATTAAGATCAACTAGAATCCCAACAGAAAGGCTGCAGTATTATAAATCCAAAGTAACAATTTTTCCCTTTAATTTTTATAAGTGTATTCTCACACAACTGTTATTAATAAGGGTTTATTTTTTTCAAACATGAGGTAGTGCCAAATGGAAATGCAATTATTTTCTCCATGTCAAGGTGCCTAAGAATATTAACTGGATATTCATGTGTGTAAGAGATGTCTGTGTGATATATGTACATATTTATATAAAATTTTTATTTACTCGAATCTCCTCACCTTTTTTTTCTTAAGAGAAAGAGTCCTGAAGTCTCTAATTCTATCTCCTGTGTTCATAATCAGGATTCATTTTAGGTAAGATTGTATTGTAAAGAGGTGGTCTTCTCAGGACTTTCAGCAGCAAACGCTTTTCGAACAGTATCCAAAACCAATCTTGTATGTTTTCAGAAGCTGTGCTGTCAAGACCCTTTTAAAATAAGACTCAGAGTATCATTTTAGCTGAGTTTCTTATTTCTAGTTACAGTCATGTGAACTGGAGCCTCTTTAAATGTTTTTGTGTATGTAGATATTTATTATTTCCTAGCTTAGGTCTTTCCTACCTCACTCTGCCTTCTGTGGCTAATCAGAAATTATTGATTTTTGTACATAATGTACAGAATTACATAAAAATTCATCATAGACTTGAAACTTGGGGCTGTGAAGTTATATAGTTTGAGTGGTTAGAGGAAATCTAATCCTGGAGTGACTCTTCATTTTCTTTTTCTTCATTATATATATAGTCTCCTAATAGATAAACTATAAAATAATCTTGCCGTTTTCACTTTGGCCATTTGGAATTTTGGCTCAATTTATGGCTCAACTATGTACTTGCGTGTAACCTTACAATCTACTTCTGTAAATTTTGATCATCCTCTTCCTCCTGCTCTTATTCAACTTTATATTATATGTGGTCCTCATGCTTCATTTTAATTCATCTTTTACTTTTTTAATGTCTGGATTTTCTATATGGCACTCCAAATACTATATAGAATGAATAACTGCGTAAATAAGTAGAATTGCCCTGACCCTATCACTAAATATTCAAAAGTCAGTTTTTTTCTCTTATAGCTTTAGTATTCTCATTTGTAAAATAAAGAATGCATTAGATTGCCTCTGAGACCTTTTTGACCCAAATTCCAGGATTAAAAACAATAGAGGACTTCTAGTTTCCATTTGGGACTGTAGAAAGCTGGAAAGAGCATCACTCCCACCCTTAAAACAACAAAAAAACTGGACAAACTACAAGTTCAAGACTTTTCTTAAATGTGTCAGAGAGCCGAAGTTGCAGGGCAACCAAATTGCCAGGAATCTAAGAAAAAATAGGCGCCTGCTAGGAAGAAAGGAACATATGAACATTTTCTTACCCTGAGGCCCACTCAGCGAATATCAGTAAGGATAATTAGGCTAGATAGTTAATGAATTGGTAGAGACCTGAGTGTAGGCTGGCAAGAGAAAGTAGAGCCCCAGGTGGCCTTAGATGTATGGTGGTTTTATACCTCTTGCAGGCTCTTTCTCCACAGTCTGCACCAGGCAGTCCCATCCTCCAGCCCCCACCAAAAAAATAATTGGCAAGAATCCTGAGAAAGTATCTTGGAGGAGGGGAACAACAATGGAAGGGACACTGAACTCCACCTGAACCCTTCTCCCCTATTTCCTCTACTGGAGATGTTTTTATTTTTGACAAATATATTATGGTTATATAAGATGTTAACGTTAGGGAAACTAAGTGAAGGGTATGTATATATAGGAACTCTTTGTGCTGTATTTGCAGTTTCACTGCATATCTAAAATTATTTCAAAATACAAAGTTAAAAAAATATGCAGCAACTATACACCCCTCTTTTGGGGGCAGTATTCCTTTGAAGTAGAGACAGTTACCTTATTTTGAATATTAGAACTATAATACAATAAAGAAGTTAAATTCTTATTAAAAGAATTTTGTGTATATACCAACTCCTGAAAGGTTTCTCCAGCCATCTCTTTTCTGCTCTACCCCACTGGTGTCTTGGGCATTGTTTCTTTCTGTGCTTACCCTTGTCATGGTTTTTATCCCATTATGTGAGACTCATCTACATGCTTATCTTTCCTTTGAATTCTCAGTGCTTTGTCCATGGTAGACATCCAGTAATATTTATTGATATAAACCTGATCTTCTTCCCATTGTTGCTTTTCTTGGTGTATGGCACCATTCTGGTATAAACCAGAAATCTAGGAATCATTCCAATTTAATCTCTTCCTGACTCTCCCTCACCAAATTCTAATATAATTTTTTCCTCATAAATATCTCACCAATCAATCCATTTCTATTTCCTCTATAGCCCTAGTCCAAGTGACTCTCTCTTTTACTTATGAATAGTGCATTTTATTCCTAACTTGAATCCCCACTCTATTCACACTCTCCCACCCTGTGCTTTCAGCCTATTTTATACATCATAGCCAGAGTAATCTTAAGAAAAATAAACCTGATTCTGTCTTTCTACCTGTTAAAATCACTTTCGTTTATTTTTAGGTTAAAAACCAACTTCACATAGGTACATCGCCCTTATTGACCTAGCCTCAACTTCCCTCTTTAATTTCATATAACCCCCAGTCTTCTAGCCCGCCCACTTTCCTTCTTTGAGAGCCTCAGAAACACAAATCTCTCTTTTAACTCCAGGCCTTTACCCATGTCACTTCTTTAGTCCAGAACACTCTTCTCTGTTTTTTCCTTTAAACCCTCCCCTTTTACCCAGTGATTGCCTACTCACCCTTCAGCTCTCAGTTTAAATATCACATCCTCAAAGAAGCCCCTCTCTGATCTCCCAGACCCAGGTTATGTTTTTTTTTTTTTATGTACTGTCAGAGCACCTTGTACTTTTCAATTATAACAACTCACACAGTTTGTAATAATATTTATTTGTGTGATTATTTGATTAATATCTGTCTCTTTCACTAGAACTGTAACCTCCATAGGGATGGAGATCATGTTTGATTTTGTCCATGCCATCATCTGGCACAGTACCTGACACGTGTTGGAATATTTATCAAGCTCACATTTATCAAATTCAGTTGAATGTTTATTAAATGAATAAAAGAATAAACTATACTGTGCTAAGTGGTAGCACTAGAACTACAACTGAGTTACATATGCCCAACATTAGATTAGCCATCTCTTCTATGAGCAGAGTTTGGGCTATAAAGAACAGATATCATATCATACTCCAGTTTTAAAAACCCTATCCCTTCCTTGTTCCACAGGCTGTTTGAAAATTTAAAAACATAATAATAAAAAAATTTTTAAAACCCTATCTGAAGTCCTAATGGTCAGTCTTCTGTTTCCTTGTTTGATCATAGGTCCTGCCAGACTTCAGAATCCCTGAGTAGAGGGATGGGAGTGGAGTGAGAGAGGTTAAATACAACAAGGCATGAGGGAACTTTTTGCAGTGATTGAAGTTGTGATTGTGGTGGTGGTTATACATCCATATGCATTTGTCAAAACTCATAAAATGATACGCTTTTGACAAGGTTGAATTTTATTATGTGTATTGTACCCAACTTCAAAAAAAAAATCCTGAATATTTTGAGGTAGGCATCTGCTCTTTTCCCAAGGACCTCTTCATCCTATCCTTACCTTACTGTGGAGAGTGGATCCATGTGTCATGAAGATACAAAAAGCTATTGTAAGTCCAAAATGTTCCACGCTATCTTTGTCTTCCCCCTGCCTTCTATTCCAATCCAGTTTCATGCAAATTGAATGAATGAATGAAAAACAGAAACTGTTTTTGCCTGCTTGATCATATGAGGGCAGCTCTAAGGCCATTCTATTCCCATGATTGGCTGTCCTTACTCATCTCCGCCTGTTTCTTCCTCATATCATTCATTTAAGAAACAGTTACAGAGTCCTCAAAAGTGTTTCTTTTCTTTTCCTACTCTTTTTCCAACTGGGATGCTACTTACTAAAAATGAATGTGTCAGAGAAGACCTTTCACTATAACATAGTCTCCTAAATGAAGGCCAAGACAAGATCTCTTTCCCAAATGAGAATAAAATATATTCAAACACAGGAGTTCAATTAAGTTGGTATTTAAAGTTGGTTTATCAAGGATGAAGCCAAAAAGTACAAAGATACACACTTTGAAAAAGCAAAAGGACTAAACTGGAGAATTGGGTAAATTAATTTAGAGAAGGCTAAAATCACAATGATTATTTGGAAGGAATATCTCTTCTGACTTCTGCTACTGCCAGCATCGAATTGAGTCACTCAATTTTTTTTAATGGTTGTATTCAAGGGTTCATTTTTAAAATTATGATTGAAGACCTAGTGCTGAATGATACCTGTAGCTTAGAATAGTTGGCATATTCATCATTTTATAGCTTTTTTTTATACTTCTATGTTTAGGTTAACTCTTTGGTTTTTTTTCTGACTAGTTAGTATGTCATGTAAAAAATATATAATATGCATTGCTTCAGAGTAAAATCAAGACTAAGAAATTCAAATTTATTGGCGACGTATCAGTAGATGTAAATTACTTGAAATAAACAAGGTCCTATCATTAGTTCAGAATCTTTTTATGTGTTGATATTGGAAACAGAGTGTTAAATTTCCCCCTGCTATGGCCATCAGTTTACTTCTGGTTTTTAGTGAAAATAGAACTGCTATTTTTGGTTTCCATGCTCTGTATCTCTATTAGAATGTTTGTAGAGCTCTTCTCTCAAGATTATAGGTAATTCTTGAAAGCAAGACTGGTCTCTTTTTCACAGAATTTTCTGTTAAAAAGTAGTTTTAATTGTTTAAACTGTAATTGAGGAAAAAATATTGTTAGAGGACAAGTATAGAGTACTATATCCCCAACTGGTTGTGCAGTGGACATATGCTCCTTTCAGGTGGTAAGGTCTTGTAATTGAGACTGTGATTGCTGTTGGTGGTAAGTCTGAACCAAATGTTCTGCCCTACCCTTTGTAGGTAAAGATAATATTTTATACCCATCATGAATATGGAATTATTCCAGATTTACTTTTTTAGTTATAATTCAAGTTTGAGGTATATTCAAGTATGGGCTTTTCATATTAATAAATTACCAGTAGTAAGAAGGCTGGTTTTGAGTGCTCTGTATGTTCAAACAAATGACTTTTTCTTCTTAGTAGAACTCTGGAAAAGCCTCTCTCTTTTAATTTATTAGCATTCATTAGGGAATAAAGTACAGACTGTTTCAAAGGCTATCATGTACCAGTCAGTATGCTAAAGACATTATTTACTTTGGTACATAAAACAACTCTGTGAAGCAGGTGTGGTACCAATTTTAGAGATGGGGAAATTAAGGCTCAAAATAAATGACTGTTGATAATAGCTAATGAATTATAGACCAATATTTTAAACCTAGGGCTCTTAACTGTAAAGGCACATGAAGATTGAAATTATAGGCATTTACATTTTTTCCAGGCATAAGTAATAAAGGCCTATTTTTTTAAAAGATTATTCAACAGTTTATTTTTATTTTTCAGAGACAGAGTGTTGCTCTGTTGCCCAGGCTGGAGTGCAGTGGCACAATCATAGCTCACTGTAGCCTCCTACTCCTGGGCTCAAGCAATTCTCCCACCTCAGCCTACCAAGTAGCTGGGATGAAAGGCATTAGCCACCACACCTGGCCCCAACAATTTATTTTTTATTTTTAAAATTTATTTCATCAGTTGCAAGATTTTAGCTTCAAATTAATGACTGTCACAATCTGCTTTTGTCAAGTAATCTAGTAGGACAGACAGTTCTGTGGTTACTCAGAGTTGCGTAGCACAGTTGTTGTATAGCACAGTTAATCCAGATTTGATACACTCACAAAATAGTTCACTATAGGAAAGTATGATTCCAAATTGGAGTTTTTGTTCCCAAAGGACAATAGAATAATGGAATTCTTCCATTTAATAATTCGTGTGTATGTTGCTTTGAAACACTATCGAGTAACATCATGGAGTCATAGAATATTAAAACTGGAAGAGATCATAAAATACGTAGTCTAGTAGTTTTTCAATTTGCTCCATGCTTTAGGGTAAGAGGAGAAGGAAGATCTTGACAAGTTATCTTTCCCTTCCATGGAACAGAGCACTCTTCCTAAATCTCTTTCTCATATTGGCCTTCCAGGTAAGCTCTTATTTGAAGAAATGGTTTCACATCTTTAAAAAATTTTTTCATCATTTCTTAATTTTACAGATGGCACTTTAAAACCCAGAGATGCAAATTACCTTTGCAAGATAATTTTACTTGTTGGACTAGGATTTTCAGTGCTATAGTTTATTCATTCCTTCAATAAACATTTATTGAATATCTGCTGTATCCCAATCTCTATGCTTAGAGCTCACCGACTAGTGGAAGAGGCAAAAGGATAAACAAATAATTGATAACACTAAACGACAAAGGAAATTTATGAAATGCCATCTGAAAGAAGTTAAGAAAAACATCCCAAGAGAACTTACATTTGAACTAGGTCTTAAAGATGGTAAGAGGAGATGATTTTGCCAGGTTGAAAAGGAGAGGGTGATTATTCCCTGCTGAGGGAACAGTGGATGGAAAACACCATGGAGGTATGAAAGAGTATGACATGATCAATCCGTATGAGAGGGCTTAGTGAGGTAAAATTCTTGGAGATCCAGTGGCAATTAGAGGAGAGGTTACTACAGTAGTTGGGAGGGGCCAGATCAAGAAGAGTCCTTCACAACAAGTTAAGGAAAAGGAGGTTTTCTCCTATAAGAAATGGGGTGCCATTGAAATTTTTTAGGTAAGAGAAGTGATTAGTCATTTATATATTATATTTTTAAAAAATTATTCTGGTAGTAGTAGCCTGGTCCTGGAGAAAAAATATACAAACTACAAGTTGCCTTTCAGCCATCTTGCCTCTTTCACTTATTGATGTCTACAAATTGATGCCCGCATCACCTATCCCAATGGCAATAAGTGTCCATTATGTCTTCTTGTTTTGTTAAAGGTGTTTTGTCCTTTATAGTGTCTGCCTGCCATAGCAGAACATAGATCAGATTTGGAGAACCTTTTAAAACTCAGTGTTTGACTCTCCGTGAAATCCGTTTTTGTGTTTTGCTTCACTTGAAATGACATGACTTACTGTGAGACAGGATAATTTGTAGTTTCTTTTGTCATCATCTTCTTTGGATGTCACAGACCATGGAGTGTTCTGCACTGGTTCAGTGGAACTGAGAATGGAAAGGACACATGGTTTATATATTACTTTTTCTCATGAGTATTCTCACTTTTGATGGATTTTGGCCCCAGGCATAAAGATATATGGAGAAGCAGGCTATTGGGAAAGCATTTTAGGTTTCACTTGGCTATTGTGTGACTAAATACAGTATTAAATGATTTGTGTGGTGCTTGTATGATATTAAACCGAAAGGGCCATTGTTTTACCTAAAAGTGTTCTAGCGTATATTGTGAAGGCTAGGCATTAAATACTAGGGTTTCTTTGTGTAAAGAAAAGTCAAGCCAGATTTCTTAGCTTGAATCATTTTAGTTAGTAACCTTAGCAGTGGCTCATAAGAAACTTAAGGCTTTCATTCTCATGAGAAGCCCCAAACAGGTGGTCTTTGGAGGCCATTTTTCTTGGCATTATGTTCTGGACTCCAACCAGAATTCTGCTTAAGAAAGCAGCTTACCATCCTCTGTCTCCAAGCCTGTATTCATCTCTTAGATCATTCATGCTTTAAAATAAAATCTGCATTTCACCTTCACCTAGGCAAGAGTCATGTATCTCTAATGAAGTACAGAAAAGGAGTAGAAACTTTGGTATAAATTGTTACGGACAATCGATATTCTGAAAGCCCCAGGAGTTGACTTGTCCTTACTTTTGTCCAGGGTTCCTCTGTTCCCTGGTTCTTCATACTTTTCTTAGTAGCCCTTTTGGGGATTTCTGAATGTTTCTATGCTAGCAAAAATAAAGAAATGCCCTTTTTATAAGAGCAGTAGAGAAAGACTGCATAACAAGCAAGAACCAATTATACAGCTTCAAGAAGTCTCACACCAAAAGTTGCTCATAACAGTAATGAAATTGTAGATCAGAATAAATTCAAAGTACATGTCATATCTAGTCACATAATGGGCTCTGCAGTTCATCTGTAAGAAATAGTGTTTCTATGAGGTTGTGTAGTGCCTTACCTCTCCTTAGAAACTAACTAAAAAAGGGGAGGAGGGCATGTTTACTTTAATTATTGAGGTGGGTTTTTAGGTACTTTAAATATACATAAATGTTAAAAGATAGCATTTTAGAGGAAACCCCATATTGGGTGTAATAGGGCCCAGGAGGAAGAATAAACATTGGTTAATCACCTGCAATAGGCAATGCCAAACATTTTACGTAAATTTTTCCTATTCTTTGCAATAATCCCATGAAATTCTACTAACATTAATAAAGAAATGCAGCCAAGGAGATTTGCCTTCTCTTCCTTTCTTTTAACCTTAAACCTTGGGCACCAGGGTAAAGTGAACCAATAATAATAACAACTAACAAGGATAAAGACCAAATGTATATGACATACATGAAAGAGTTGAAGTAAGACATACATAATAAACAATGTGTCCAAAAGATTCAGGGCCTGTTGAAAGTGGATGAGGCTTTCTTTTGTAGAAAGGACAGAACAGGAAAATAGAATTACCAAGAGGAGGAATGCCATTTATTGTGTAGCTTCTATGTGTCAATACTCTGCTAGGTACTTCACACGTGTAATCATTTTAAGCCTCATAACAATCTTATAGTGCTCTTTTCCTCATTTCGCAGAGAAGAACCTAGGAATCAGCATGGTTAAGTAACTTTTTCAAAGTCATACAGTTGGTAATTGTTGAGACAGGGATTAAACTAAGATTCTGCATATAATATCCACCAACACCAAAAAAATAAAGTATGTATTATGTTGTACATTTTTCTGGAAGAGGGTGAATTATCTTTGATCAGATTCACAAAGGAGATCATAACCCACTCCCCAAAAGATAAGAACAACTTCTATGTTATGCCGCCTTAAGATAAATGATACAGACCAGGAAAATGAGAGCTATGTGAGCCTTGTTTTTAAACTTTTACCCAGGTAATAGTAGCAAGTTAAACCAGAAAAAATATCTTTCACAATCCTTTGGGGCTAATAAACCTACCACTTTACTGGAGAAAGGGGTATAGTATACTGGGTACAAGTACAGGTGCTGGAGTCAAATTGCTTAAATTTAATATTAACTGCCACACTGTAAAAAATTTTTTTCCTTCGGGCCACAGTGTTTTGTTAGGAAAATAGAATAAAAACTTTGAAAACAAAATGATCCTTTCTAATTTAATAAAAAATTTGTTATTTTTTATTGTTTTCTGTGCACGAGTTATATACAGCTTGAAAAATAGTTCTCACGGCCTCTAAGGTGAAGGAACATGTGAGTTATATATGCTTCACGAGGCCCCTGACTCAAAACTAGCATGAGTTAAATACAACTCACATGGCAGTTAATGTATTAAACTCTTTATCACTTACTAGTTCTGTTGCCTCATAATACACCTGGTTGTTTTATCTCTATTTCCTCATCTGTAAAACTGGAATTGTAATAGTACCTACCTCATGGTAGATGTGAGAATTAAATTGGTAAATGTGTGTAAATTGCTTAGCACAGACAGTGGTTCCCAGAGGAAATCTGACAATATTTAAAGACATTTTTCATTGTTACAATTTAGGGGAAAGGTGCTGCTGGCATCTAATGGATAGAGGCCATGGATTCACATAACATTTTACAATGCACCGCCCCTACAGCAAAGAATTATCTGGCCCAAAATGTCAGTATTATTGAGGTTGAGAAACCCCGAGTTAGCACAATGAGCATATTTTGTGCTAATGTCTAAGAAAAAAATAGCGAAACAAGTAAAATTATTATACACTTGTCTTTTCTGAGCACCTAAAGAAAAGTAAAATTTTAATCTCAGATGTTAAACTACCTTAATTAATAGTCAGAACTTTAATATTATATGGAAAAACCCATTTAAAAATGTGAATTTAAGGGAATGTGAGTTTTTGCTAGTATAAGTGAATATGAAATCATATCTGAAGCTGTCAGATATTTCTTGTAAGCGTTTTATAATTTAATCCTATGTAGTATTGATATACTTCTATATATATATAATTTTTTAGAGCATTTCATGATCATATATAAAAAGTAATTGGTTAAGAGTGTGCTCTTTGGCATTATTCTGACTTGGGTTCAAATCCTAGCCCTGTCATGTACAGACTAAGTGACTCAGTAGAAACATAACTTCTCTGAGCCTTAATTTCTTTAGTGGTAAAATTGTGATGTTAATGTCTGCCTGCTTCACAGAGTTACTATATTGATTAAATGAGATAAGGTATATAAAGGACTTAGTGTAGTGCTTTCACATAATGAGTAAATGATAAATCAGTAAATGATAGCTGCTTATATTATCTTCATCATCATCATCATCCCTGTCCCTGGAACTTCAGTATACACAAGCGGTGTGGTAAAAACTAGGGGAGCAAACTAAGAGGCTGATTGCTAATGAAGTAAACCTGACCATAGGTTTTATAGCTACCACGTATAAGCTGTGCAACTTTACGTGCTGCCTTCACCAAGTCCATAAAATCATCTCAACTTCCCTGGCCACTCTACAAGACTTCTTTCCTATTTTGATATCTACCAACATCCACTCTCAGCATCCTTAAGCCCTTTTGGAGATACCTTGAATCTTTTATACTACTTTTTTTGTTGAGGTCTGAGTTATACTTATTTTTCACAAATGTCCATTAAAAATGCCAAGTAATATATATATATATTCCCTCCACCCCCAAAATCCCGTATCACCAAGTGAGGGGATCTGAACAGGAGAATGCTTTCCTTTCTGGGTTCTCTCATCACAAGATTGTTGATTTTATTCTTTAAACTTACTGTATTAGCTTCTAAATTATAATCTCCTTTGAAGTCCCTAGTTTAGTGTGTTCAGAGGCAAAATAAAAGTGTAACATTTTGTGAGAAATAATATATTATTAATAATTATATTAATATTAATTTATTATTAACGTTAATTATATTTATATATTAATAATTCTCCATGTGGTAAAGAGAGACAGTGATTATTTTCTTTCTGTTTCTGGAAGCTGATTTATGGTACTTTCTTCTTTTACTCTATTTGGGCAATGTCAAGTATAATCTATAGACAAAGTTTAAACTTTGAGGTAGTGTGCATCTATCTGTATTAACGTGTTCCATAAGCTAGACCTTACTATCCCTTTATTGTGGTTTTTTTAAAAATAATCCTCTTAAATCTAAGGAATATGTCTTAGTTTTAAAGAAAGACAAATTTTTCCACCTAAGATTAAAATAGTGAGAGAGACTTGCCAAAAAAGAGGAAATCTCATTTTAAAATTACAATGATCTCCTCAGTAGACTGTTTATTCGCAGGTTGTTAGTCTTCATCTTCTGTGTCAATTGAACGTATCACATGAGCACCAGTGAGCAGATGTGGGGAGTGGGGGGCACGCAGGGTGTGGAAGCAGGAACCAGCAGCGTTGGCAAACTGGCAAATGCTTCTGTTTTAGCTAAGCACCTGCTTTTTTGTATTCAGACTGTCTGAACCATCTGCTTTTATATTCTCTTTACCTACTGTCAGCCATTTTGGAATTTTTTAAATCTTTCAAAGTGGTTGGAGATTATTCGCAGTAAGCTAGGAATCCATACCACTCTTTAAAAACCTTGTGCTTTTAGGGTATTCCCATTTAATCCTCGAGATTAATTTAGGGGCAGTGTGTTATGTGATTAAAATGTTTTATTCCCTTCTCAATTACTTATTCTCAGACATCAAAATTGAAATTGCCTAAATAGATACTCAGTCATAGTGTGATATAACAACAGACTCATAGTAATTGAATGTAAATGTTGGTTTACACATCTCTTCCATTAAAAGAAAAAAAAAGCATTGCACAATTTAATGAAAGGTCCTTACTTTTTATAAGCTTACTTACTGGATATGCAACTGATGTTCTCTCTAAAAGTATTTACTATTTATAAAATACCTATTTTTCACCAGATACTGTGCTGGACATTTTGTCAGCATTATTGCAAATCCTCTCTACAGCCTTACAAGGTAGGTATTATTATCCTCATTTTATAGATGAAGGAAACAATACTCAAAGAAGTTGAGGAAATTGTTTATGGTCACACTTGAGACTGGAGATTTGAACTCTGGTTTCTCTGGCTTTTCTACACTGCTTTTAAAAAATGCTGTCACATCCAAAAGATGACTATGTGATAGAAGGTTTCTGCTTAAGGAATCGGATGTGGCACATTTTCTTTAGTTGGAAGTGAGCACACTTCATTTTGTTTAAGGTCCAGGCTCTCCTAGCCTTTCCTGTAGCTTTCCAGTCTATATACATTGTGTTTTCTTCTCTCATTGTTGAGAAATACTCTTTGCATTTGGTCCTCTGTTTCTGCTGTTTTCCAAGGTTTATAAAAATGCTTTTACTTTAAAAAGAAAGAAAGGGAACAGGGTGTGGCCTGTTTCTAAAAATTTACAGCAGCTAATTTGCTTTTTCTTTAAAGTTTATGTCTGTCACCATTAATGGAGCCTCTAGTAGCCTTTCAAGATTGTAGTCAGAATTGAATGGCTGTGTCATTACATTCTTTTTGACCTTTGTCAATACCCAAAAATGTGGTCTGTGCAAAACAGACTTCAGAGATGCTGTTGGTGAAGGTTTAGTTCAAATGATTTAAAATATCCAGTGCTAATGGATATAATTCATATTTATATTTAACTTTTTTAGAGCAAAATTCACATATAGACCATAGAAATCAACATTATGAAAGCCTTAGACCTCTTTGGCCTAGGAAATTAAACACTTACAAGGGAAGATCAGGTTTTTGGTTTTTTAGTCAGGATATTGGTAGGACTTAAAAATTTCTGAAATATTTAAGTTCAAGAGTCTCCTTAAATCCATATTAAATTCAGGGAAAATAAGAAATTCTGCTTTCCCTAGTGCATAATAAAATTTATGGAACTTGTTTTTTCAAACAGTGGCACCAAGTCAAAATATAAATAGGTTTAATAAGTCTGTGAATTAAGGATTCTCAACTAGTTATTAAAGAAAGATAGAAATATCTAGGCTACACCTCCAACTTCTGGAGGTTAATGGTCATTGGTGGAGGATAGCTCATTGAAGCCTAATCAGAGACAGTAATGAACTAGAGGAGCCATCGTGCTGATGTATTGGGTTCTTATATAATTAATATAGGCAGTAATAATCTCCTCCTTCAAATTCCTGCCTACCTCAGGTCTTCCTCTGTTTCAAGGAAAGAGAGCCAAAATTCTCAAAATTTTGCCACCTTGGCATTTCTTTTCAATTCTCAACTCACTTTTGTTTGGTAATACAACTGAGGCAGAGAGGGGTTTTTTTTTTTCCACATTCAGTACTTACTTTTGGAACTATGGATTTAATGTCATTTTGATACATATTTAATTGAACTCTTGTGAGCAGATGAACTCCTCCAAGGAACTGGGTATATGAGGATGGAGAGCACTCCCAGTTCAAGAATGCAGAGAATAAAAATTTTTAACTGAAAATAAATAAGTAGAAAAGTGAGAAACCAGAGAATAAGACATCCATGAAGCTCAGAATGTCAAGGAGAGGGAACACATGGTAACAGAGACAACAATGAGTCTATTTTACCACAATGTGGTCAAATGTTAAAAACCACTTTCATCTTGGGCTCCTCCCACTTAAAGACTTCTCTGTTGCCTACCACATCAAGCCAGTGCTCTTTTGCCTTTTAAGGTCCTCCGTAATCTAGCTCTGTGTCCTATCCAATTTTTAGTTCCCACAGCTCCCCTCTGTGAGGCTTACTCTCACTATATTTCACTTGGATTATATTGTTCTCTTCTTCCTTCTGCCCACACACCCATGATCCCCATCTTTCAATGCTCTGTTTAAGGATGCACACTTACAGTTTTTAGTACCTGGGTCATAGTTGTTAAAACTTAGTTTAGTAATGATAATGCTGGCAATCATTTGTTGCTTATTATATGCTAGTCACTATGATAGTAAACCTTTTACATGCATTTTATCTTATAAGCCTCAAAATAATCTTATGACAAAGGTGTTATTTAGCCCCAGTTCTATAGTAAAGTAATTAGATTAAGAATATGTATGTAGAAAGTGGTATGAGCAAGATTTGACCTTAAGTCTTTTGAACTCTAAATCTATTAATTGATGAGTGTAATTCTTCATCTTCCTCCTGGAGCATTTTAATGCTCTGTGTTCTTATTTTCTTAACAAAGTTTCAGATTCTTGAGGACAGGGGCAATGTCTGTACATACCTTATATCTGTCATTACAACTAGGACAGTGCTAGAACATCAGCTGTTTTCTTGTTGATTAGATATGGATTTGTTAGGGTGAGATGGTCACATTTCATTGTGACAAAAAGAGAGAAATTTTATTCTGATCCTAATCACTTTTTGGAAGTAGGTGTTGTTAACTAGAGCAGTATCTTATTAGGAGACAGTGGATTGGAACAAGCCAACGTTAAGTTTTTAAGAATTATAAGTTAGAAAAGAATCTTTGTATTGTCTATAATAGTCTTATTTTGAGTTGAATTAGTGTCACTCTCTTTTATTCATTATACAAATACTTATAATGACAAATAGGTTTAATTGTCTACTGTATGCTAAACAATGGGACACGATATTGCCTAGAGAGAGTCTGCCATTACAGACTGGTGGAGAATGCAAAGTCAACAGGTAATCATTGTTCAGTATGATGCAGCCCATGTCTGATATGCAGAACAGTGGGAACATATAGGAAGATATATAGTGAGATCTTGGGGAGGTCAGAGGAAGACTCCCTGGGGATGCTCAGGGTTTCTTTCAGTGTCATTCGTTTTGGGGAGTGAATAACATAAACAAGTAAGATAGGACTAGGAGTTACATATTGGTGCAAAAAGAAAACTGAGGAGCTCATTTTTATGTTTTCCACTTTTCCATTCAAGATTGCAAACAAGACCAAGAAATATAAATAGCAGTTCACTACATATTTTTTACGAAATAGAGGTTGATGACAGAGTGAATGTTCCATCTTTTCTAAGAAGATAATGAGTAAAACAAATGAATTTACCCCACCCCTCACAATTGGCACCAGAAACCACCCACTATTTCCATTCTGTCAAATGGACGCCAGATATAAGTCAAGGTTATTTTCCATGTGTTGAATGAAATAGCACCCAATAGGGTGTTTGATTTGAGTTTATTAGGATAAGTGCCAGTGAATACATATTTTTTCCCAACAGCTAGGAAGCAGCAATGTCAAACAGTGAAAACTTCAAATAGGAAGTTGCAAAAGAAGCAATTTTACTGTGTAACCTTGAGAAATGTCCTAACCATTATTTTATTTTCCCATCTAAAATATGGAGTTAATAATACCTAGCTTTGCCAGCTTTGAATGCACATTCTTAGTAATCCAAGAGCAAGAATGGAATGAGTGAGTTTTCCCTCAGCCAAAAAGAGGATAATCTAAGTACTTATGATCTCAAATAAAATTTTGTGAATGAGAGCTAGGAAGGAGAGAAAGGGACCATAGAGAAAGTAGATACTTTGTTATTTTTCTTGATCACTAATTGAGAATATTATTTAAAATCATCTACAGTCTGGGAATGGGTCATGATTTCAACAAACATGAGCATTTACTATTAAAAAGAAGCAAGCAAAAATAAGTCAGGAAATATACCAGGGTTCCCTACATATATAATTACATTTTATAGTAAACTATTATTTATGATATAGTGATTCCCCTGTAAATAGTCTGTGAAGATTAAATAAACGTGTTTCACTGAACTCTTCAAAAAAGATATCTCCCACAAATTCGTAAGCCTAATCACACTCAAACTGATTTCAAAAGAGGAGAAAAAGTAGATTTGAATGGCGAAACAGAATGCCACAGAATACAGAATTTTTATTCATTTGTATAGTGGTTTGTCATCTTGAAGTAAGGATGAAATGAAACAAAGTTGTTTGTGCTTTGAAATTCAAGTATTGTTCATCATGCATAATTGAACAAAGTTGAAATTTTGTAGGTATGAACCACACACACAAAAGCCACAGCTATGATAGCTATTACAGGAAATGGAGGAAATTAATAATAAAAGACAATACACTACCTCATAAATATATTCTCATCATGACATTAGAGAATGAGGACATTAAGAAAATACCCTGATTAATTTAACAATTTAATCCTGGAATTAGAATACAGGTATTTCAGAATTCATTTATATATAGACAAACCAGAGACACAAAATAAACAACTTATTCTCATTAAGTAAGATTTTAAAAGCAGTTCTTGTGAATATGTGAAGATAACATTCCTTTAAAAGAAAAATTATAACTAAGCAAAAATATTTGTGTATGTTTCCTAAATAACCAAGTTTCTATATCTTTCTAAAAATACAATATATATTAAAGAACAGAATTGAGGCATTTTGCCTTACATTCAGTGATCTTGCCTTTGATAATTTGTTCTAAGTACCTGCTAGGAATTACAATTTTTAAAAGACTGCATGATATTAGGAACATACATTAGCAAAGAAAAGTACTTTCCTAGTTCTCAGTAATTGAGTAAAATTTAAATTAATCCTGATTAGAACATCCTTGAATACCTTTTTGATGCATAAAATAACTTATCAAAACATGCTTTTTAATACATTTTGGAGGATTTTTAGAAACTGCAAATAGCATGAGTAGTTTCCCTAAATGGCTTTTGTTTTATGTCATGTCAGCATTGTGTATCACTTTATTTTTTTCCTATCAGCTATTTGGAAAAAGTCCACAATTTGCCAAAATGGTTAATAGGGCACAAATATAGACATTTCATGTGATGTACCATGTAAATGTAAACCTTTGTAGTTACATGTTTTTGTAGCAAGAGAATTGTTTTAAAAGGCATGTAATTTATTAGCTATCGGTAGCTTCTTTATTGCCTTGCCGCGCTGCAGTAATAAATAAAGGAAAGTGAACTGATTTTACAAATGGCACACAAGGTGCACATTTTGTGGGAAAAAAAGTCTTTTTTTAAAGAATTGGCATTAAATCCTTTTTTTGTGATGACAAAGAGGCTAAGAGTGCAAACTGTATTTTCTGTTTATCGAAAACAGTCTTTTTTTCTCCGGGGCATTTTTCCCTATGATCATCAAGGGATTTCAAAAGCAATAAAGTGTGGAATCATTGTTCGACTTGAACAGTATTAAAACTTAGGTTTTAATTTCAGTGAAGTAATAAGATTTGAACCTGTCTCACATTACAGCACTGTAAGGCATTTAGCAATTGTATTTTAAAGGAGGTTTTTAAAATGCAGCTCACTCATAAGTTAACTGTCTGTCAGTAATTAATAGTTTTTCAGCATCCACTGTTGTGATCAGACCAAGAAATATCTGGGTTTTTGGTAACACATTATGATAATTGTGAAAATGTTTATTCCTAATTAGTCTAAATGTATAATAATTTTCAGCTTGCTTCTCTGCCTGCTTAAAAGAAAACAGAGAGTGACATTTAAAGCTACAGTATGTCTTTGGGCTTTTAAAAAAATGAATGTACATGTGTATGTATATTTCAATAAGTTTTACACCCAGCAGATTACATATCAGTTGGCTCCTTCATTAACCAAGTATTTTATCCTTCAATATCATTTCCTAGATTTTAGATATCACAGCATTTATATTTGTAAAAAATATTGCCAAATAAGGTACTATATGTAAAACTAAACCCAAACTTCTAATCTGGATCCTTCAGTACTCAACATTGAAACTTATCTTTACTTCTCCAAAAAGGCTTTAAAGTATGAGCATTTCTACTAGATCGATATGACAACATACTTGCTTATGAAAGATTGTATTTACCATTTTGAATTGCTGTTGAAAATAATTGCCTCTACAAAAGGAAACATCTGTATGATAGTGCATGGTTAAAGCTGCCATCAATTTTTAACATTTGAGGGTTGAGCTATGACCTTTTATGATGACTGTGAACAGTAACTGCCTCCATTAGCCATAAGTTTCGTTTATTTTAGTAGATGATCTAGACTGTAAATATTAGAGAATCTAAAATAAATCAACATATTATCCTAAGGATACAAAATGTAAGAGCTATTTGTGGTTGGAAACCTTTGACAGATAGTTTGGATGAAGCAGATGATTGCCTGCCTAGCGTATCTGGTCTCCATTGCTATGCCTGCAGGCAGTTTAGTGCTATGGTTGTATATTGATGTCAGGGTTAGTACTGAGTGGCTAGCAGTGACAGATGTCTATAATTACAAGCAATGCTTCTAGTATTTCTGAAAAGCCAGCCTATGTTGAACAATTATCTTATTTCTGCCTTGCCAAAGAGCATGTTCCAATTGCTAGTATTAGCAATGGTGAATATAACGCTTTATCTGCTGCCTTGGGACAAATGTGGGAAAAGCACTTGGTTATAAAACATAAATGCAAAGTATTTTTCAACATTTTAAATTAGTTAAGTTCAGTGTTTTCCTAATTTTTATATCCCCATAATGTTTCTTTTGAAGGAGTCTTGAAATATAAAAGCTCATTTGGCATTCTTATTGGAATTTTGTTTTCCCCTAGGCCTGTGTGACTCCCCAGTGCCAGTATCCCTTGCTTTACTGCATAGATGTGTTTAAGCAAATTGGCTTTGAAACAAGTTTTTCCAGTATGAATTGCATTTTCTGGTTGACTCCCATTACAAAATTGGAAGTACATTTCCATGGAAAATTCCTCACACCCAGTAAGTTTAGTTGGAAACTTTTGATGAGGAAAATTATAAAGTGATAGAAAATGCTGAAATGTGCCAAACACCTTAGTACACTGGTGGCTTTACATTTGCTGAGAATTTTACTTTTCAAGTTTCGTTTTACCCTCCCCCCATTTTTTAAAAACCTTTTGACCATTTATTGTCCTTTCCTATCTCCAAGTTTTCATGGACACTTCCTTCCATGTTCCCTCTTGGTCTATTTTTCCTGAATCATTCATTAGAAATGTTTTCATTCTTGGTGGTACCAGTCCTCAACTGTCCTTCTTTTTATCTGGTCATGTGCATTCATGAGATGGGGGCTGGAATATCACTCTTCCGAGCAAGTATAGCTGCCTAACATATGATACTCTCTAACTTTCCTAAAGTTTAAGGCATTGGCTTTTAAAACATTATCCATGCTGTAGGTTATGAATTCTGGATTTCCAGGTAATATAGAATGAGAAATGCCTAGGAAATATCATTTGAGGATGTTCAACCTTAACCTAACCTGCATTGGGCTTCTACTTTCTGTTTAATTGCTTTGCTGAATTTTCATTTTCTGAATTACATTTTCTCATTTAGTCTTCCCAACAGTTTTCTGTTTAGTAGTTATGATGATCTTCATTTTACAGAAGATGAAACAATTTCAGAAAGGTTAACAACTTGTTCAGTGGCAGACCCTGGGTTTAAACCAAATCATCTTACTCTAAACCCAGTTTGCTTTCCACTGCATCATATTGCCTATGCGTGTATTTACGCATGAGTCCAGGAATGATCAGTTTCAGAGTTTGATGACTCATAAAACCAACATCACAACTTTCATCTCTTATTAGCTGTTTTATTTCCCAAGGAAAACAACTCATTTCTACAACCACAAATTGGACCTCTAGTCCTCGCTAGCATCCGTCACAAGAGAACTAAACTAGATCTGAGATATTTGTTATAATCCATTCTACAATAGGTGAATCAACTCAGAACCCATAATCTAGTGTCAGAGATCAGTAATATAGTATTCATATATGAAAGACAACCCCTTTCTGTTTTTATTGTGAAAGACTATCTTGGGAGCCCATCATACAAAAACTCTGTTAATAATTTAAAACTCCGATGATGGTGTTCTGGAACCTCTGTCTGTCTGTATTGTATGAATTTAGTAAAGGAAATTTGGAGAATTGGATGGATCCATTTATCTGAATTGGGAAGACTTTGATAATTTATTGGACATAGGGCTATAAATCATCATTTACCCAGTGAGTTGAAAACTTACCTTGGAGATAGGAAACAAACTGTGATAACTCAAAAATTGAGAATGAGCGCTTTGAAATTGGGAACTTGAGTGATGCAGATGAGCCCTTCAGATAAAACCTCACTACCTGCCATAGACCACTCTGTTTTCCTCCTGACTCCTTTTTCTTGCTGCCGCTTTTTCTTTGCAAGACTCAAAGACTAACTCATTATATAAGATTAAGAGTTATGCTACCTTTCATTAGGGATCTCTCCTGTCTAACCACTCTTCTTTAAACAGTACCAAAGCTACTCATATACCAACTTAGAATATATATATATATATATATATATATATTTTCCAGCACCCAGTCCAGATAAAGCTGAAAGAAAGGGGACATTCCAATTACAATAATAATAGAAGATAACACTTATAAAAATTTTGCTATGTCCCAGGACTGTTCTTGAGTGTTTTCCATAAAATAACTACTTTAATCCTCTCAAAAATTCCATAGATAAGGTCCTACTATTAGGTTATCAAGTATGAAATGTCTAATTTCCTTAAATAAGTTTGACAGTTGATATCTCTGACATTTCACTTTGACACTATTTTATTTTTATTATGAAGGTACATTCTCTGACTTTAAATTGCATATTTTGGTTCATGATTATCTTTGAAAAAAAATTTTAGAGCAATTTTTGTGAAACCATGAATAAGTCAAAAATTCATGTTTTTAATATGAGTTCTTTTGTGGAACCAATGCAATGCAGACAGCTCGAAATACCAACACAGTGTTTGGGAAAGATGTGGCTAATGAACACACAGCACATTGATGGTTTGAGAAGTTCCATTCTGGTGATTTTGATCTTAAAAATGAACCATGCTGGTGACCTGTGACCAAGATGGATAATGCTGAGCTGAAAGCTGTAGTGGAAGCGAATCTATCTCAGCCTATGCATGAATTAGCAAAAAGGTTTGATGTTACTATTCCAACAGTATTGGACCATTTGAAACAAATCAGCAACATAAAAAAGCTGGATAGATGAGTTCCACATGAATTAAATGAGCGTCAGCAGAGAAATCATCTCAAAGCTTGCCCTTCTTTGCTGTCATGACATACAAGAGGACCATTTCTGCACTATATTGTTACATGTGATGAAAAATTGATTCTTTTTGACAGTTGCAAGCGTTGGGCACAATGTCTGGATAAAGATGAAGTGCCAAAACACAGTCCAAAACTGAGTATTCATCAAAAAAAGTTAATGGTGTCTGTTTAGTGGTCCAGAGCTGGTATTATCCACTGCAGCTTCATGAAACCTGGTCAGTCAATTACAGCAGATGTCTACTGCAATCAATTGGATGAAATGATGAGGAGGCTAGCTATTAAGCAACCGAGATTGGTCAATAGAGACAGGCCCATCTTCTTGCAAGACAACTGCTCAACCACATGTGGCACAAACAACACTGCTCAAACGACAGAAGCTAGACTTGGAAACTCTCTGTCACCCACCTTATTCACCAGGCCTTGCACCAACTGACTACCACTTCTTCCAAGCTTTGGACCACTTCTTGCAAGGAAAAATATTCAGTTCTCAACAAGCTGTGGAAAACACCTTTCACAATTTTGTTGCCACTCATTCTCCAGGCTACTTCACTGCTGGCCTAAACAAGCTACTGTTAAGATGGCAAAACTGTGTCCATAGTTTAGGTGCATACTTTGATTAATTGTACTGCTTCTTGTTTGAGATATAATAAACCAAACCTTTCATTTGAAATCGTACATTTCATATTTAATAAGCTTCATCCTCATTTTGTATTTGAGGAAACTGAAGTTTAGAGGGTAACTTGTTCAAAATCACTCAGTAAGTGTAAGAATCTCACTAGTCTTGGGCTTCAGAATCTATTCCTAAGCACCTCACTAGACTACCTCCTAATTCGTAATATTCTTTGTGATGCTATTCTTTCTGTTTCACAGATGAGGAAACTGAGACTTTGAGATGCTAAGTAATTGAAGTAGGGTTATAGAATTATTTCATTAAATTAAAATACTTATTGAATGACTGTTATTGGCCAAGCACTATGCTAGGCTAACAAGTAGCAGAGTCTCACTCAAAATCCTATGTGTATTCTACTACACATTACATTCTATGTTTCTTCCAAGTTGAAGTTATCTAAAATATATACTCAATAAATTTGCTCATTTCTTTCTTCTTACCAAGGGAAGAATATGCTTCCTGAGCAACTGCATATTGTTTTGGTCTACCAGTTGGACATTTGCAAATGATGTAGCTAATTTTCAACATAGAAAACTTAAGTTAGAAGCAGGATTTAGTCTATTGCTGCAGATAATGCCTGCTCTGAGTTAAAACTGGATATCAGTATCTGAAGAAGATAATGAGCTATCAGAAGGTAAACTCTGATCCATTGCATTTGGAGAAAGTCAACATTTTCATTAACTAGTCTAGTGTGAGAACTAGAAATTGAATGGTACAAAGGCCCATAGGAACATTTTTGAGTAAAATTTGAGAATGTGATGAAAAAATGAAAATAGCTGATTTAATAGAGTAGCAAAAATATGGATGGTGTCATTGACACCCATTTTTCATTCCTTGGGCTATCATTTCTCTACTCTTCATGTCATGTTTTTCTTCCTAGAGGGGTAGAAAGTTGCATATCTCTTAGGAAGAAGGTACAGAAGTTTTTTTGATTATGAAAAATGGGACATGGTTTCAAAGAGGCAGTGTGGAAACAAAAGATATGAATAGGAAACATTTATGCATGTAATAAAGATGGTAGAAGCGGAGATGGAGACCTAGTAATAATACTCTCAACACCCACTGTAACTATAATTTGGTGTGCCTTTACAGAGGATTGGGGTGGGGGTGTGCATGCAAGAATTAGATTAAGTGATGGAAGAGTCAATATGATTTGCTTACCTGCTGAATGGCTATAGAAATAAGTTTATTCATTAAAGATATACTTTTATCCATCAGAAGGTCACTTGGCCTGTTTAAATCATTAGCCACAATTGCCACACTTGCATAAGTGCCTCATGGGAAATAACAGTCCTAAGAGATTCTTAAAAATTGTTCTGTCACATGTGATTTATTCTTTTTTAGGTCTAGCCTTTAGTAATTGGTTTCTTGAATTATTTCATTGAAGCAAACCCATTATAATTCATGTAATTACATCCAGAGTTCAAGCAGGACTTCAACATGCCTCTGTTCTTGGGCTCCAGAATAAATTCAAAGTCCCAAGAATATTTTACATGACAGCCAGAAAGATCCTGAGCCACTTTCTCCCTGTATCTGAGATTGGAAGGCCTTTTGCTCTTCTCTTATTTGTGGAGCCAGGTGGCCAGTCCCTAAACTCTGTGCTTTTTAGGTTGTACGCCTGAGGAGTGATGAATCCAGAGTTCCAGAGAAGGCTTGGAAAATAGTTAAGGTGAGTTGAGTTGCTGGTTATGGTGGTGGATCATCAGTCTTTATACTTGTCTCACTACAGCCGCAGATTCTTTTTAGTGAAACAGGCACATGCACACGATGATAAGTATAGGGGTGTATTGTCTTGATTTTCTTTTTTATGCACTATATAATCTTACAGTGTGTGTGTTTTAAAGCCAAATGTTTGTTAGTCAGCTAATAAGCTGTATTAACTACAAAGATATTTATTATGCTTTGCATAGTATAAAAGCAGCCCAGATATTTGGATTATAACATTTTTGAATGGCCAATTCTAACCAGTTACTCATACCTGAAAGTAGAAAGTTTTAATTGGCTATATTGAATATCATCTGTTATTGAACAATGTCTAGAGCACATGTATCCCTTGTGCCAAAATATGTTTTTGGCTGACACCTTTGAGAGGTATGGGGGATTAGAAAAAACAAAATATTTTATTTTACAATTCCTTGCCTCTGCTACTGTTCTCTCACAATGTTCATCCAGCACCAGCTTCTTTGCTCTAAAATCTAATGATGTAATTTTATAAAGTTGCTATGGTAAAGAATTATAAATATTCCTTTAAAATGCCTGAAATGCCCCTTCAAACCATGTTCTCAAAACCCTCTACCAAAGTCAAGCCTTCTTCCAAGGGTCTTGTGCCATAGCCATGGCTAGCTTCTTTTTGAATGGGCTTGGGAAGATAATATGTTTACCCAGTGCTTTACCATGGCTTTATCAACATAAGACTAGTTTAACAGAAGCTTGGCCCCAGACATGGAGTGAGTTGGCAGCCGGCAGGAGCAAAGCTGTGTCAGGACAAATGTACACTCTGCATCTTCTCTGGTTGGCTTTCAGCTGGTTGCACCACAGGAGTCTTTCTATGGGCTGTGTGTCCTGTGACCAATAACTGGTGCACTCAACCCAGGTCCCTCTTGGCTAGTGAAGGCCTGTCGGGAGGCATTAGGTTCATGCTGGTGGAGATCCTTAGTCAGTGGCTCCCTGAAGGAAAATGAGGCAAACAGCCAGCTTCTGTTGAACAGGTGGTAGTTAGACCTTAGATCTGGTCGGGGTGGGAGGGAAAGACTCTCTCCAAAATTACTGGTCTTGCTGGTTTTCACACTATACCTGTACTCCTCTTTCTAATAAATGATTGTTTAGAAACTAATCCAAAAATATCTCTGGCAGCATCTGGAGCTTTCTAACTTTTCCACCTTCCTTAGCAGTCTGGATTTGGGCCCAAGTTAGGAATGGAAACCCCACTGGGGTGCAAGCAAAAGAGGAAGCATGTTCTTAGCTATGCATCAGTGGAGGCCCCTACTGGGAGAGGGGATTATCACAAGGCAGCAGGCAGCCCTGCACCCCAGCCTGCTGAGTTCATGCTTTGTGCCACAGGATGTGGAGCGAAGGAAATGTGAGGCCAAAGTGGTTGCTCCAAGTTTTCTTATACAATAGCTTATTCAGGCAGACTGGGAATGCCTCTTAAGAGATTTGTTAGGTACATGTTCCCTTAGCAAGATGACCACCACAGATGGTGGGTTCAGATATTCTTGTCGAAGTAAATACTTAACATTCGTATTTATTTTATACTTCCGTAGCCAGCTTTTCTATATCAGATGCCATTCTGTATTTGACTGAATGAAAGCAGATTTGTCACCTTTTACCACTTGATTTCTAACATAAATTACGGTTTTAAAATCTGGCAAAAGATTTTTCTACCTAATTTCAGTCTCATATTTATTGATGTTATTTTAAATGATATAGAAAAACTAGTCAGCCAAGATTAATACGGATCTATTCAGTATCACTGTCTGTGTATTTAATATGCAGCAATGGCGTTTGTACCATTAATTCTCTTAATGTAGTAATAAGTTCATTGTGGTGATGATTATGTATTACTCTGATTCAAATATTAATGAAAGAGCTAGGTATCTGTAGTTCTAAACAGTTTAGATCCGAGTCATTAAATGTTCTGTTAGTTCCTTCTTACCCTCCTTCTCACTCCACTACCAGCGCCTTTCACTTTGATGGGGTCTCTCTTACAGAAGGCACTGAATTGACCTCAAGGGCGCTAGAAGCCTAAGATAAAAATATGAAAACTGATTTTTATGCAAGTAATTTCATGCTGGGTTGCTAAATTCTCTTCCTAAGGAACATTAATGCTTTCATTATATTAGATCCTTTCCAGTGGTGGATTTTATTTTACCAAATTATAGCCAATTACAAACCTCATTGATAAGTCATTTCAATAGATTGAAATATTCTAAAATTCAAAATAATATTTAGGGGATTTTTTGTAGTATCAATTTTGTATTATTTGATGTGAGTTTCTGAGAATAAATTGGTTCAGGGAAGGTATATCATCTGATGGCAGAATACTTTATTGTTGACTTCCACAGCACTGTTAATTTTCTACATTGAGCCCCCTTACAATGTAGTAAAGCACTTTGAGAAGTTATAACATCTTAAACATTTATAGAAGGCCTAAGGGTATTAACTTACTATAATTTTCTGAAGATTCATTATCCAAAATCTTAATTCATTATAACAGCTCTTATGAAAACTTACAGAACCAGTGTTTTCTTTTATTTTCTTATTTGCACAGAATGAGGGATTCATAGTTCTTTTTAATTTGTTTCATGTGGTGCTTCTGAGTACATTTCATAGAGGGCTGTTATTGAATTTCTGTGACTGTCATTATATATCCATACAACCTTTAGGAACTAATATTCTGGGTTTCCCAGTTCTGTAATCTACTTCAAATTTAAGGATTGACATAATTAGTTTCTTCAAAGTTATAACTAGAACGTTTGCAACAACACTGCAGATACCCAAGACCAAGGATTAGGATTGGAAAAAGAAAACAATTTTAAAAATTATCACAGCACATGCTTTTATTTTTTATTAAATTAAATTTACAATTTGAAATCTTATTGCTATTTGCATGTTTATTCCCTCATCAAATTTTCTTATCTGATTGCCTTTTAAAAACCATGTATACGATCATTTAAGCTACCTGCAAATTCATAGGCAATTATTTGTCATTTGATTAGTTGAGAAATTAGAGAATGTATTAGATCATTGAAGCATTATGTACATATCCAAATGCTCTTTTCTGAAATTTATAAGAACCTTTGCAGTAAAATAAATAGGGATAAGAAAACAAACATATTGAAAGTTTTTTAGGAGTATGCCTTCTCAAGTCTATTGTAACGATAATTTCTTATATTTCTAATGATTTTCTATATTATGGGAGCTACAAAAATAGGTGACTGGTTAAAATGGGTAATTTTTCTAGCTTCTAAGACAGTCATCATTTAGAAGTAGAAAAAATTTGGATTTTTTTGTTTTTAGGGGTTTTTTTTAATTTCCTTCTATTTAATCTTCAAAATAACTCCTCGAGGCTATTACTATTATCACCATTTTATTTTTTATTTTGTATTTGGTTTTGTATCTTAAAATTTTGAAGCAGTTGCTTTATGCCTTTAACAATGCAATTTCTGACTGTTACTAGAATGTTAATTGAACATATACATAAAGATTTCAGAATTATTAATGCAAATTTTAAGGTTTTGTTTGTTTTAACCATCTTTGTACCATGTGAAAATCTTCAAGGTAAGCACCTCCTTAACTTTCTGTTATTTTTCATGTGAAAACTTTTGCTAAGTTTATCAAGACATATTCTAAAGAAGAGAAATAGACATTTCCCCTGCTTAAAATAGTGGAGGAAGCATACATTCACGTGGAAAATTAACACTACAGAAATTATTTTAATATATGATACAAGAAGTACCAATAACAAGCTGGCAACAGTGGATGCTCTGAGGATTCAAAGGAAGAGAACTCTTCTTACTGAATCCATAGGGAGAGCTTCTTCCAGAAATATTATTTAAGCATTAAAACCACAACTTTTTAAATAACACAGTTTTACCAGTGTTCATCCCTGATGAGTAGGCTTTTGGGTACATTATTTTTGCAGGAAAAAAATTCTTTGTAACCAAAAAAAAAAAATGCCTTTTGTGGGTTGTTTTCGTTTTGTTAAAAAATTATGAATGAAATGGAATTGGCCAAAATGTACACTTTAACATTATAATCTTTTTATTCACTAAACAAACATTTATTAAGTGCTGGGCATGAGAGATAAAAGACAGAGTATCATCTCTGCCCTCAAGGAGCTTGCAGTCTAATAGAGAAATGCAAGCATATTAAAGAAGAAGGAAAGAAGAAAGGAGGGCTGAGGTAGGCAAAAACTTGGTTACAACGTGTGCATCTCAGACTACATAAAACAACCAAAGGCATAACCACTTACTCAGTGTTGTTGTATTGCCCATCCTCTGAAGGATGATAATGCAAATAGACTTAATCTCTTATTTTTCAATTTTTGCTAATTTTTTCATTATAATCAAGTTATCTTAATAGATTCTGAATAAGAGATTAGGAATCTATGAACTAAATGTGACTTTTTTTCTATTCTTGCATTTCCATGCCAACTCCTATATACTTCCTTAAAATAGGTATTGTAATGTGGTTTTTTTCTTGCTGTCATAAAAATTATTTTTGGTGAAGTGATATAAGTGGTAAAAAGTGTTGAAAACTCTAAATATTGTGTTACAATAATTTTCTGTGGAAAACTTTCATTGATTTGTGCTTTATAATAAATAATTTTGTAGGTATTTCCTCACTGAACAAATTACTTCCCACCCCCAAATTATCTATGTCTATGGGATAATTAAATTCCAAATGTTTGGAGGCATTTTTACATTATCTACATGTTCTCTGAATGATACAGTGTTCTCTGAATGATAAGGTACCCTGGAAAATGTGAGACAGTCTTTTAAAAGAAATGCTGTAATCATACATTGATTTTAAATGACCCTGTCACACGTGAAAACAAATCAGATTGTTGCTCTTAATGAGCTTTTCAATTTACTATTCAGTAGATCAGATAAGTGGATTTAAGAGGTAATGATCCTGTTTAGTACTCAAGCTTGACTGTCAGATCCTAGTAGTGGAGAGAAATCCCCAAGGACAAAAGCGTTGACACAGTTCTAGATGGGATAATGGGAATCAGAGCTAATGGATGATAAAAGGAATGGTGCAAGTTACAAGGATAATTGTGGATTAAAGCACTGCCATGTGTCAATGTTGACTGTTTTTTCTAGTATATTATTGGGTCAAATCTGATGCTTTGAGAAACTGTTTTGACAGCAGAGTGCAACAGCCCTGCTTTCCTAGCTTCCTCCTCTCTTGAATGCTAGGAACACAATAGGAAAACTTCTCCTTATAGGAACCATCAATTTAAAAGATACATTTTTTAGTGTTAAATGTTAAAAATCACATTTTAGTTATTATAGTTTTATTATTCAATGTAGCATGATTAAAATAAAAATTAGATTAATTCTGAGTTTTGTACTTTGTAAACTCTTGAAAATGTAAAATTTGATTCTACAAAAATACAAAATAGTCATCATGTTGTCCAAAACAAGAAAATTATCCAGGAGAGATCAGAGAAAGAAAGAGATAAATACAACAAAAATAAAATGGGTGAGTTAAGGTAATACCTGGTCATGTCCTTTCTAAAACCAGTATGTCAAAACATGAAATTTATGATTAATTATATTTATTTATAAAAATAATCTTACATACCATTTGTGCTTTGAGATGTAGTAGAGCTAGTTCAAACATATCTATTTATGCTTTCATCTTTGTAAGTGAAAACGCCTTTAAAATTCCGGTCAGAATTGAGGGCATACTCTGTGGCCCTGGAACACAGCAAAGTGGGCAGAGCAGGACAGAAAACAGGGTATCAGGTCCCTATTGTTACATGGTTTTATAAACTAGGCCTATTTGAAAGATTAAGGGTGCTACTAAAATAAAGTTTCCAGACAATTACTATAATCAACTGCTAGATTTAAGTTAAAAATAACAATACAAGCTTCTCTCTATAATTGCTTTCTTTTTTCTGTTGTAATTCATGATTCTGTGTCTTTTGTCCATGGAATCCAATATAAGCTTAAAAGGAAAAAAATCTTCATTTTTTTATTGTTTGCATAATTTTCACATTATATTATAGTCCTAGTGGATCCAGACCATGCCTTTCGCCATTATACATTAAATACACATGTAGTATTCACTTGACAAATGTGCTGGAACACAAAGAATAAGGCACAGTATCATTCCTCAAAAAGCTCTCAGTGTAGTAGGGGAGATAGACACCCAAACAATTACAATGTGAAAAGCACCATGATAGAGGAATGGACCAGACATTGTGGGAATTTGTAAAGGAGAGTGCAATTTGCTATGCCTGGGAAGGCAAGGAAGGCTTCAGAGGAGGGAACTTTCGAATGAGGATCAGGGGAAGAATAAGGCTGATTTCATGCAAAATGAACAGCGTGTGAACACATAGAAATCTGAAATTGCATGAGAAGCCTCAGTAATCCATCAGTATTTTATTGTGGCTTGAGATTGAGGAAAATGGTGGAAGATAATGTAGGTTGAGGCCAAATTGTGATGGGCTTTGTGTGCCGTTAATCATATCAATAGCAGATTTTCCAAGAGACCCAGTTATTTTTTTCTTTTCTCTTTTTTCTTTTTTTTTTCTTTTTTTTTTTGAGGAAAGGGAGAGAGAAATTGCCAGCAAAGGAGGAAAATGGCAGACTATCAATGTAAGCAGAAATACAGTGCTTTTAAAGGGAGGGCCCTCAGTTCTAGGCTATTGTCATTAATGATTCTAATCATCCTATCTCTTCCAAAGAAAGAGCTGTGACCTTCACCCACCTGGGAAGCCCACCAAGACCTCTGACACCAGGCCTGCACAGTTTAGCTAAGCTATCTCCTGCAGCATAAAGAGCAAAAGACATTCCCCTGCCCTTCCTAACCACCTGCCCGAAGCAGGAATGCAGGTCTCAGTTCCCAGAAAGAGTGGGGGAAGTTTTAAAGAGACAGAAAACATCTCTTGCCATTTTTTTTCTAGGCCATTCCCTGTGTTACATATTCCCCACTCTCAATTATAGGCTTCCATAGCTATGGGAGGAGGGGCAATGTAATTCTCAGTCTACTTCCTGCTGAATTGGGACAACGTTTCAGATGGAAGATTTTATACTTTTGTGTGTCATTATAAAGCTTTGACAGTATATTTACAACAGCACATTACCAGGCAAAAAAAAGTCATAAGCCACAACAACAATAGTGAGGATTGACAAGGTGAAATGGACTGTCGCCTTGTACATAATGTCCAATACAGTGCTGGGTTAGAAAAGAAACATGGGACCTTGAGTGTGGAGCTATTAGTTGCACTCTATAGGTGATCTGAGAGACCAGCTTTTGTAAATTCAGAAATCACATAGAGCACCAAACACGGTTTAGGATGACAAACTCAGCAGCAAGACAGATTAACAGAAGAGACAATAGCCTGAAGAAATCTTCACTGAGGAGCTGTCTCTCCATCCAAACGAACAAATGGCCATGGCATCTGGACACTTCCCAAATTCGTTTCCTTCCCCTCACCTCAGTTCAGGTTACAGGGAGTTGCATCTACTTCAGGGAGACAGAGCTGGGAGTTCTTCAGGCCTAAAACAGGCTCTGGCAGCTGCCAAGACCATCCTGTACTCTCTCACCCCAAAAAGAAGCCACTCCTTCCAGCGAAGACTCACAGGTTGGCCCAGGGCTACTCCCCTGCTTTGGGGTGCCATTTCACCGGGGTGCCCATTGCCCCACCCAGGAATGCCAAAATCTGTTACCAAAAGCATCAGAAGAACAAGGACAAATGGTTGAGCAGAAGGAAGAAGAAATTTATTACTTTGCCAGCAAAGGAGGAAAATGGCAGACTATCATCTCAAAGCCCAAGTTCCTCCCAGTTCAAATACTGTTATACATGAGAGAGGTTTTGGATCATGGTGAGCCTAAGGGAAAGTTCCCATTCTATACACTGTTCTTCATTTGAGCCTTCTATGTGCTTAAAAGTTTCTGGTTATTGAGGACTGATGATAAGTCACTTCTCTAAGTTCTCTCTACTTAGCTCCTTCTTCCCCCAAACATCTTATAAGCCACAGTGATAACTTGATAACTTTAATCTTATAAGAGTTGAAGGCCCACTCTCAGGGCCAAAGTCACAGATACATAGCCATTGAAATGCTTTTCTGTAGGGCTCAGGAGTTAGCAGAAGAATCAGCAGGAATTTGAATTTCAGTCTTCTTTTCTCTTCCCATCAGCTTCTCCTCTCCACCATTCTGCCCCCCGCTTTCTTTCTCTCACCCGCTACATCCAGCCCCTCCTCTCTCTCGCTTTTTCTCTCCCTTTGATTCACTCTATCAGCCTGAGGAGGAGTCTTCCAGACATAGGAGACTCAGTTTAAAAACCTGGAACACAAGCTTCTGGTTTGAATGGTGTTTAAAATCGAAATATGAGATTTCTGCAGTGAACAGCTTTCCTCCCTTGTATGGCCCTATAACTGGATGATTTGTGGTACCCCTATGGTTTTAATCTTGTGACCTGTGGCAGTGTATCAAGCTGGTGTTTAGATATAAAAAACAAAAGGCAGAGGGAGTACAAGCTAAGTTTCCCTACATAGGAAATTAGGCAGATCAGGAGAAAATGAGAGGACACAATCACAGGGGATCAGATCACAGAAGAGAAATCCCATACAGCTGGTGTCTGGCAGGGATAACCTGGAATCACACCAGAGCATCAGGGAGTATGGAGGTGTCAACCCACCTCTCAGCTTTGCCAGGCTAGTAGGTAATATTCCATTGGCTGCCAGTGGCATTTTCCCACTTAAAGTGGGATATCTGTTTATAAGCTCAATGTGGCTTGGATTGAGACTGAAATGTTGCACCCCAAACTCTGCAACCAACACTCCCTAATTGGAAGCTTAGTGGATTCCCAGGCCCTGATGTTTTCAACAGAGAATCCCGGAGCTTGGGATTTCATTTTCAGCATGAAAAGTAAGACCTACCTCTATATTTGGGGAAGCTTAAGAGTTAGGTGATATTTGAGGAGAATTTCTATAAATTCTTTAACTTCCTTTGATTTTTTTTTAAATCCTTATTTAATAACTGCCTTAAGTAGTCCTGAAATAGTTGATATTTTGCCGAAATCTGGAATAGATGGAAATTTTTTAAATGTTGGAGCCTTTTGTTGAGGTACTCTAGTTTCTAAGCCTTTGCATACCTACTCCCATCTTCAAGAAAGGGCTGGTTTACCACTTGGAGAAAAAAAAAATTATGTGATATGAGTAAAATGAGTGTGTGGATATGTAAGTGTATATATGTATTTCAAAACAGGAGAGATACTTTCTGGAGTAAAACCTTAGCAAATTTTAAAATTATAAAATTTTTTTAAAAATCCTTCCTGTACTCTCACCACCTACTCCCTCTTTAGTGTGATTACAACAATGCATTAAATTTTACATTTGTTGAATTCGAATAGTCTTTCGAAAATATATGTTAATGATAAAACTTTTAACAATGAAATGTTTTCATGCAGGTATATGCCCGTATGTCAGAAGTCTTAGGAATAACAGATGACAACCACGTTCTAGAAACATTCATGACAAAAATGTAAGTTCCTATTTTGGTCTTTAAATTTTCTTTTGTTATTGTTTTAAATCTAATAGATCTTTTTACTGTATTTAATCTTTTTGTAGATATTAATTTTTAATAAAAATATTTTTAAATTATGCTTTAATTCTTAGAATGTTATCACTGTTCTTAATTGAAACTTAATTTCACGTATTGAAAACTCACCATCCAACAGACATTGTAATTTGTCAAGTTTCCATACAACTGCAGTGAGCAGCATCAGAACATGGTTTAAAAGGATTAACAGACCTTGACTCTTCAGGTCAGCTGGACAGCATTTTTTTTTAATTAAAAAGAAAACTCCCAATTTCAAAGACCAACTGAAGAGATTATTGCAAATTGGAATCACTGAGAGAGGTCTGATTGCCTTAAGACAGGGCATTCATTAGTTCCAACAGGAACCTATGGCTATCAGAGATACATTCATGGAAACTGTCCTTAAATTTTACTTATAATATTAGCAGAATTAACCAGTTTCTAGTCATAGACATAACTGTGTACACTTAGGCTAAACTTGTATGCCTCCATTTGGCACCCCACTTTATCTGTGTAACAGATAGACAGCACTCTCTTGCTTGCAGAGAACAAAGCTAGATAAACAATCATGATCCTAAGAAGTGAGTTTTGGAACCACGATTTGAGGTTCATTTTTTGACTGTAACTGTGAGCCTTTATTCGACTCCCTTTGTGACTCCTGCTTTCACTCCCTAATATGTTTGTTTTGGATACAAACTTAATGTTTCTTCCTTGAAACTCTTAGGCAACTGTTTAATTCACAAAACTAAATGTATAGAATTATAGACCATTTGGAGAGCAATGTTCGTTATAGATTGGTTGCATATATTTTTGTATGTGCTATAAAAAGAATAGAATAGAAAATGTTTTTGAACTGCTTTTCACTTTGTGAGATATTTGTGATTTAGGTCATCAAACTTACATAAGTTTATGTGTATTTCTCTGGTTCTTCCTGTACAAGCAAATATCTTACTTACAATTAAAGACTTTTTTTTTCATATTTAGTGTTACAAACCTTAAATACTGGGGAAGATGTGAGCCTGTAATTTCAAGGACTCTTCAGTTCCTAAATGACCTTTCTGTTGGATATCCTTTTCACTGTATATCTGATATTACATATATAAACAACCTAACAAGTACATTCTATTAGCCAGATATTTTCCTTGTTTATCATTTTTGCAAGTTCCTTTTTAAAATAAGGCTTTTCATTTAGCCCTATTTGTAAATGTATGGTTTTGAAAGGTTTTTATTAGCTGCATACTATGAAGCATTTAGTCAGAGTCACAATTGAATGTGTATGGATATATGGATTCCTAACTAAAGTCATATTTATAGTCACTCAGTTTAATAAATAGTTACATAAGAAAGTATGCAACCATCTCTTCTGGGTCTTCTTTATCAGGAAAAAAACAAAAACGTATTCATTCACATGTGTTTTACTTCATGGTTTTTCATAGTTGTCAGAAATTCTTATTATAAAAAAAGCATGTAACTAATTTTAAGGAGGTCAAAATGTTCTAAAAATATTACCGTATAAAAACTGAATTTCGATGAGTAAATATATTTCTAATATTTTTCAGTTGAAAAGAACATCATTTTCATTACTTGAGAGGCACAAAGGAATAATAGGAAGAAAATAATAAGCTTTTTGACTACTTCTTTGATTATTGGCCCCACCAATCAACATCTAATTTACTATAAAATAAGATTTCCCATACACGTTAAATGTTTAGATTTATCTCTCTAGCAGATATTTTAAAGTCTAAAACTAGGAATTATCCTTTCTTACTAGATTATAGTTGATACTGTTGTCATATGTCTACCAGTGAGAGAGAACCATGTAGATTGTCATTTATATGTTAACTATCAAATATATACGTATTGTGAAAGATGAGTGTTGGTTTAGTTAAGCCCTAAGATTAGCTGGTATTTTAATATTAGGACAAATTCTGAAAATGGGTGGCATTGAATGGAAGCCTTTAATGTAGGTTCATTCCAGGAATATGTTTGTATTAGTTAAGTTTAAAATTGTATTCCTTGGTAAACCGTAAAAGATTTCCAAAGTATTAGACACCCACTTTTGTGCTGGAATTTAATATGCAACTTTTTATTGGAAAATAATCGTCCTTGTCTGGCAAAATCCACCATGCAATATTTCTGTTAGTAGGTATAATGCAATAAAGACAGGGAGGGCTATTTATCACTACAAATTTTGAGGATTTCAGGATTCTTTTTATTATTTTAATATATTTCTTTGATATTAAATCAGAAAAATGATAAATTACACCTGTCCAGGCTGTTTTTCCTTTTTACTGGAAAGTGATGTACAACCCAATTCCAGTGGTCATTTTGACTTTTTAAGATATGTATTTTTTCTTATTAAAAAAAAAACTCAACCCATATTTTTTCCTAATAATAATGCTGAAATACTCTTTATTTCTAGCATATGAAGTGGTTTATAAGTACTTCCTAGTATTGCAAACTCTGGCCTTTTCACAGTGAATTACTTTGAGAGCACATCTGCAAAGAAGCCTCAGTTATTTTATAGCACTTATCTATTGTTTAGAGTTACCCTATTTTTTAAGTTGAAATTGATATTTAATATAAAATTAATTTGATTTGTATTCTTTTTAGTATAATTTGCATAATGCCTAATTTATTTGTATCTGCTATTTAAAATCCTTTTTCTATCACATTAAACCTATTATACATTCTTTAATCCAAATATTATAACCTTTTGTTTTACAAGCTGTTTATTGCTTTTGAGCACTTCTTAAAGTTAATAAAAAATCATGTTTTCAGAAAACTTATTATATAAAAGTTTAAAAGCTAAACATTTTAAACCAAGGGATACAAATGATTTCAACATGGGTACATTGGTTTATATTTTTTAACAATTATTTCAGGTTTGCATATTTAGAAATATATATTAGCTCAATTTGATTTCAGTGCTCAGTTATTTGAATTATAAATCATTATGTCCCTTCTAGCTGATCAGTCATGAAATATTTTTGAATTCATTTACATAATGGAATATGTGAGTGGTGTATCTGTTTCGATGCAGTTACTAGTTACCTAATGCATGTTTTGTTGTTTCCAATCGATTTCTTTATTATAATGTGTTTTTTTAATCTTGGTTTTAAAGCTATACATTATTTCTGTGTTAAATATAAGATGGCATTCTTCAGCAATAGAAACAGTTATGTGAAATAAAATCATCTATAGGCCTCTATTAATGAAATGTTTATGTATTAATATTCAAAATATCTTTATTTAAAATATTAGTAACAAGTAAATGAAAAGCATGTTACCTTACTAATAAGTTTTAAGTGTTTCTTATTTATAGTACCTGTCTTTGGATGCTTTTTGTTTTCTTTTTTCTATTTTATCTGCTTTAGGTGAACCTTAGGGTTTTTGTTGCTCAAAGCCAGTCTCTGAACTTTGGTGATCTTTTATCTGACCACTTGTTTAGAAATTGAAATCACGAAAGAATCCTCATTTTTAGGAAGTATTTTAAAAAGCCTTCAGTTGCCTTAAGGTGGTGGTCTCAAACTTCAGTGAGCATCAGAATGTGAGTGCTTATTAAAACACATACTGTTAGACCCCACTCCCCAGAGTTTTTGTTTCAGGAGATGTTCTGAGAATTTGCATTTTTAACAAGCCTCAGGTGATGTTGGTGGCTCCAGGACCATACTTCCTATTTCGAGAACTTCTGCCCTTAGGTAATTAGAAAATAGAGCTGAATTATATGTCCGGAGCAGAAAAGTCCAGTACTTCTCACATAGACATTTCTTCATAGGACTCACTAGAAAAAAATAGACTTGACATTTTTAGAGATAGTCTACTTCCCTAAATAATAATATAGGGAGGCTGCCATTACATAAGTCCCCAGATTATAAATAGATAGCCTGTTGAGTTTACCCCAAAATTACTGTTTGCCAAATCTGAAGCTTTTCAAATTACTAAGAATATTGTAATTTTAATATCCAGTGACCTTTTTGACAGAAAGTTTATGTTTTCCAATTAGATTCATTACATAGGCATGTATAATACATTTAGCAAATATATTTTAGTAACTTTTAAACATACTCTAAATTTCCAAGGCTAAATTTCAAGAATTCCTGATTCTAAATAGCTTTTTCTAACATGCATAGAGCTGAAATGGCTCTGTCCAGGGCTGGTCCTCCACAGTCAGGTTCAGTACTTGGGGATCTTTCTCTCTCTTTGAAATGTTTTCTGGTCATAAATTCTAGTTGCTATGTATATGGGCAAGGGGTGAGATTGTTCAAGTGATTGGAACAAGGAAGCTACTGGGAAAACTAGAGAGAGAATAAGGGTCATTCAGAGCAATCAAGTGTACTTACCTTAAATGCTGAGAAAGGGAGAAAAGTGTTACATTTCATCCAAAATTCTGTTTGTTCATTAATCATTATTACAGGTTTTAATTCCTTTGAAAAAGAATTGATCAGTATTATTGTAATTCATTGTTTACTCAAATTTACAATAGTAACATGTCTCACTTTGGGTTTCAGTTATATAATGAGAAAGGAAATTTCATTCTCTATAAGGCCCTCTGTTGGTAGTTGCCCTTTATTACATAATCCTCAAAAGTTTGAGAAAACCCAAAGTATCTTTAGCTTTTTAAAAACAGACCCTATAATAGAATTCTAGGGTTCATCAATTTATTAATTTATCCAAACTCTTTTTTCATCTCATTGATACTGTTAACTTCGGAATTCTCAGGACTAATACCTTCTCCATGTTGTTGCAAGACCACTTACGTAATTCATGGGACCCAGTACCAAATGAAGAATGTGGAGTCCCTTGTTCAAAAATTATTAAGAATTTCTTGGCCGGGCGCGGTGGCTCACGCCTGTAATCCTAGCTCTCTGGGAGGCCGAGGCGGGTGGATTGTTTGAGCTCAGGAATTCAAAACCAGCCTGAGCAAGAGCGAGACCCCGTCTCTACTAAAAATAGAAAGAAATTAATTGGACGACTGAAAATATATAGAAAAAAAACTAGCTGGGCATGGTGGCGCATGCCTGTAGTCCCAGCTACTTGGGAGGCTGAGGCAGGAGGATCCCTTGAGCCCAGGAGTTTGAGGTTGCTGTGAGCTAAGATGACGCCACGGCACTCTAGCTCAGGCAACACAGTGAGACTCTGTCTCAAAAAAAAAAAAAAAAATTATTAAGAATTTCAAGACCTCAACAGCAGAGCATTAAACCAAGCATGAGCCCTTCTAAGCACAGGGCCTGATGGAAGTGTGCAGCTCACATACCCATGAAGCTGGCTCTGGTTTTCTGTGATATAAAAAAAGTAATTCCTCCATTTGGCTTCAGATTAACTCTCTACGACTTTGGGACTATCCCCTTAGTTCCTCTGCACCATAATTTGGTGAATATAATTCCTATCCATATACATCATAAATCAATTTATCTATTAGTTTATTTTAATCATTTTTGTTTTTGTAAGTCAAAGAGTTTATTTTCTGTCAAAGCTACTTGATGACCATGATTTCATTTTCAGCATCATACCTTTCCCAGCTGCATTTGTCTTTGTTTCTCTTGCTTAAGTGAAATAACTAGAACCGCATCCATATCTAGGTATAACATTGAATCAGAGTAAAATAGTGATTTTTAAATTTAATTCTGTCCTCATCTTAATGATTTACTTTATCTTGTTGGCTTCTTCCAATTCAGCAAGGATTTATTAAGCATTTGCTAAGTAGAGGGCAAAATGACAAACCTTGCCCTCACATATTTTAAATTCTGACAGAGTTGACCTCGACTCCAGACTTCATTTACTTCCCGAAGGTGCAAAGTCAGTTGTTTTATTAAAATAGTTTAAGTTACATACTAATTTTCTATACATTAAAAATAATGTGGGTACATAACATGATGATATAGCTGTTTTGAGGGAGCCCTTCTTATTCAAAATCATTTAGACATAAGCTTATATACAAACCATTAAGTATGCAACTTTTAAACTTAGAAGTAATATGCAAACCAGACATCCTCACCCTGTCTCTGACCTTCCCACCACTGGGGTATGAATCCTGAATGTGGTGGGGGTCAGGAAAAAGTAGAGTATGAGAGATAAAGTAAAGGTGTAAAATGAAATAAGGGTGAAGAATGAAAGTAAAATTGGATATGTCTGTTACAGAAACTATTTATTAATAAATAGGAGTCATTCTGCTTTTGTGACACAGTATTAAAATGCATTGCTTTATGTCACTGAATACCAGCATCTCCAGATGGTTTGTGAGAATGTTAAATAAAACTAGTTTCAGCGTACATCCCTCAGGCATACTTCTATTAACATTTCTCATCAAAAGAAATGTTTATCTATTTCTTTGTTTTCTGTCTCTATCAGCCATGGAAAAGTTACCCCATAATTTATCTCTTGTGTTGTTTGTTTTTATACTTGAGTCAGGTGTGAGAATCCTCTTTACTCCAGTCCTCTAGATCGCTTATTCAAGACCTTTACCAGGTTCTTTAGCTTCACAAGATTACGTTCCTCGAGTATTATTTTGATCTGATCATTTCTCGTCCCAAAAGCCCAGAATCACTTCCACTTGCTTCTTAGGTCAAGTAAAATTATTGATTTGAATTTGAGTCCTTTCACAGTACTTGACTTATTGAGTTCCCATAACTAATTTCCTGATTCACCACTCAACCACAATTTGTACTTTATACTTGGACCAAGGACATTTATTTTACCTTCCCCTTGACACCCTTCATTATCTTTCACTGAATCACCACAGACACCATTCTCCCTCGTTTGGCATATTGTAAACTCAACTAGATCTCTCCAATTTTTTAGTTCCTGCTAAAGACTTAGTAAAGCCATCCTGAAATAGTCATAATCCTTAGTCCTTTAGTGCTCACAAAATATTAATTCCTTTCATTTTCTTTCCCATCATCATTTATTTTTCTTAATATCCTCACCTTGTTTTTATCTATACAGCTGGGTATGAATGTATCATAGTTTAATATTTGCTAGTCCTATCTTCTGTTAGATTATAAATTATTAGAGATTAAGATTTTTTTCCTTCCTCTATAGTTTCAAAACTTCATACAGTGGGCATTTAGAACATATTGTTACCCATTCTGTTGAGTGACTAAGCCTTAATTCCTATTCCTTATAAATAATTCTTAGTATCCCTTAAGATGCTTCATCTTGGTTGTACCTATTTGGATTTTTTTAAGTCTAGTAGGGTTCATGAACATAATCCTACTTTTGAAATAACTAAATTTACATTTCAGTAACTATACTTTGTACCTATAATCTACCTACTGTAATCTCTGGCATGTAGTATTCTTATCTGTGAACTTTTTTCTGTTATCAAGATCTACTTCTGTCTGCCCAAACTATCTGTGAACATGTATGGCTCTTAAATATTTTCCTAGATCAGCATCATTATTCATTCTCTGGTACTTAGTGAATATCAAATATCTATTTAGTATACTACTCCAATTCTAAAACAAATTTTTTCACATTTTAATACTTCTATAAATATGATATATCTTACAATTGATGGTATTTTAACACACTTTTTTCTTTCTTAGTAGTACATAAAATAAAGGTTTTTTAAAAAACAATCAGTGGCATTTTGGATTTGATAAAATGTGGTAAATTCTCAGTAAAGGCCTGATACCGTGAATTGAAGTCATACTTGGCACTACGGTGTTGATTAGCTACTAAAGTGTGTAGTATTCATGTAACCTAGTAAACGAGTTCATTCTCAATTTAGTTATCCCTCTCTTGAAAGGATACAGATTTTCAGCCATCTGTAAGATATACCATTCTTTCGTTCTTTTCTTGCCTTTCCTCATTTATCACGCACTAGTTTTCAATAAGTTGTCATCTTCGTCAGTATTTTTATAACCACATGGATAAAGAGAGAAATTTTCTGGTAATTTTGTTTAATAGGTTACAATCAGCCAGACTGTAGAGTCCTGAATGTGATGATGGCTCATTAATGAATCTGTCCCTCCGAAAAGAAAAGGTTTCCCTGTCCTTTCTAGGACCTGGTTCCAGTTTCAGTTGATTTTAAGAAGCTAGTGGTCTCTGGAGGAACACCACCCTCTTCAAAATCAAATGAATGTGATGTAACCAAGTGAAAAAAGTCAGATAGACCTGGATTTGAATACTGGCTCTTCAATGTACATGTTCCCTGTGTGACATGTCCTAAATTATCTTTCTTGCTACTCAAGACTCCTAGTACTGTTGCTATTTCTGTTACCACCATGCCATATGTACTACTATGAACTGTTTGGAATAGGCCACTGAAATCTAACCTAATACTACCATAATTTATTTAATGCTCTCACCCAACTAAAATGGCATAACTTAGAAGAACCCTAGTCTCTTAGAGAAGAGTAAGATGAAAGTATAAAGATCATAAAGATGATGTGTCCATTTGCCTTTTTTTAAAAACATTACAGCCCGCTTAAGGAGACAATGACTAGCTTTGAATAGAATTCCTATAAGAGAATATAAATATTCAAATGAACTCTCATTTTTTTCTTTATTGAAAAATGTAAAAATTCATTTTTAATCATTTTTTTCTTTAGAATGTAATTAAAAGACAGTGAACCTGGCCTTGGTACAAAGTACACAGATGCAGTTCTGCAGAAAATGTGTCTCTGGCAGATGAGATTCTTCCTGTGAATGTTCTGTTTATTGCTTCCATAAATATTCTGTTGTCAAAACATGACTTGCTGTTTATTAACAGCACTGACAGAAAGAGTCCTATTAATGGCAGCATTCTTATTACCCATAGACTCTGTCACTTTTAATTTTGCAATTTTAAGAGAATTGTATTTAGTAATTGCTTAAGATATTTCCAAATTTATTGATCCCCACCACTGTTTAACTGAGTGAAGTTTGAGTGGCAGGTCTTCTGCTCGGTGACTGAGAAAAATCATCAAATCTGCATCTTCGGAGGCAGGGAAAAACTTGTTACCTATAATCCCTGATCTTATTGTCCTTTAGCCTGCCAGAAAAACACAGTGCATGGAGCACCTACTGAGCAGTGCACTGAGGAAAATGCATGGATGCAGTCCCTGTACTTAGAAAGTTTATAGTCTAATATAGAGGTGAGCCACATAAACATGCTTAATATGCAGCTGGAGTGGTTGCTTCGGAGTGAGAGGAACTTGAATCTAAATCATAGTAATTGTTTGTCTTTTGGAAAGTTTTTTTTTTTAGTTTGTTTCCTCATCTGAAAAATAGAAGTAATAGTACCTGTCTCATGGAATTGTGAGAATTAGCCCTGCAAATAGTACACATTATATAAATTCTCTGCATCTTCCTCCCTTCTTCCCTGATTTATAATTGACAAAGACATTTGCATCATCTGATCCTTACAATAATCCTGGAAGGTAGCTTGGGCTTAAATCTCATCCTCATTTGTTGGAGAGAGAAACTAAGGCTTGGATGGGCTGAGTATATTACTTAGACTCATCCAGCTGATTGAATGGTATAGTCAAGCCCAGGTTTCCTGACTCATGTTGCAGTTATGTTTCCACTCTTTGACACCCACACCTGAGTGACTAAAATTTAGATCAGGCTTTTCATGTTGCTATATAGAGGCAATATACTGAGTTTTGTATTTGGAGATGATGTGAAAGAGAGGAGCCAGTGTTTTCATTGTAACATGAATGAAGTCATATAAGATTATTATAGCCTTCCAGAAAGACATGAATAAGTATGAGGGAATGGGTGTGAGAGATGCTCTAGCTACAGTACAAAACATATGACTATGGCAAAGTAAGAGAAGAGGGTGTTTGCATATTGAGTAGATGTGCTTAGAACCCCCATCATACCAGAAATTATTTAGACTTTGTGTTCATGTTTATGATTTCTCAACTTCATTCTCATTCTGAGTTGAACTATTCAGATGACAATGTGGTACAGTAGAAAAAACATGGTCTTTGGAGTCAAACCTCAGTTCAGACCTCAGCACCATCAATCCATAGCTGTGTAATCTTGGGCAAGTAACTTAATTTTTCTTAGCTTCTGTTTCCTTATTTATGGAATAGAAATAATAAATAATATTTAACAATGTAATTGTGAAGATTAGGTGAATTAACATGAAAAATGCCTTATATATAGTAGGCAATTGAGAAATATTCGTTCCTTAAAGCTGCCCTTCAACACTTGGATGATATACAATCTGCTGTGTCGTCCTCTAATTATATTCTGATCTTGGATTTCTGCTGAGTTTATTTTTTCTTAAAATTGAATAATTTTGTCTTTATAGCCTATTAAGGGTCTTTTATAATTATTTCATTATGAAATAACAGTAAGTAAGAAGAAATTCTCAAGTTACACCCAAAATGTAAAAAGGGTCAGTTTTAATTTTCCACTACCAAGACTTTAATAGTAAAGGAGTTCTTGTCTTAATTATAAAATTCATTCTTCCTTTCCATAACTGGAATATGTATAAGATAGAAAAAGTAATTGCACTGGTTAATAATGGATTATCATTCTTAACAGAATGAAAGACATTTCTATAGGAGTACTCTTCAGAAATAATATTTATTCTTTATAAGTAGAAATTGATGCCACTATATATATATAGTTCAGTGTTATTTTTATTACATATTGATAAGATAAATATATTTCCCCAAATTCCTTAACTTTTATTACCTATATCCTTTTAAAAAAACTTGTGAAGATAGATGCTGTGAAATTCATGCTAAAAAACCACACGGTAAGTCTTCTTTCCTTAATTAATGACTAGAATTTTCCAGATAGTTTAGGTAAAGCATTAGTAACTTTGGTTGCTCTTTTGCTTTCATTAGAGTGAACACTTCCCTTTTCTTGGCATCAGTGACAGTTACAGTCTCAGTGACTTCAGGTGTCGAACAACCTTCTACACAGCTCTCACTCGCCTTCTGATGGTAGATCTAGGTAAGGTTAAGAATTTAAACTCAATTAATAAGGGATAAGCCATATACTTATGTGAATAAAGAAGTGGAATACTAGTGGGTGCAACACTTAACTTACTAGAATTTGTCATCTTGGATAGTTTTCTACAACTTTATAAGATTTGAGCAATAACTTGTTAGCATCAGAGCTAATGGACGAATCTTTGCACTTAAGGTGGTATATTTCACTTCAAATAGCACTTGCATTGATTCTTTACCTCAAAAATTTATTTTCTGCATGTCTTTTGACCCATTAATTTTACTGCTAGGAATCTAGGAATAATCTTAAACTCAGAAAAGCTTTATACACAAAGATTTTCGTCATAGTGACATTTAAACTAGAAAAAAAATAGAAATGATATAAATGTCCAGGAATAAGGAATTGTAAAATTAGGGCACATCCACTTACTTAATGGAGTGGTCAGTACTCATTAAAAATGATGATTTCAAGACAATGCAATAGATGAAATTTTGTGTCATGGTATTAAGTGAAAAGGGAAGACGTTAAACTGTGCGTATGGTATGATCATGTTCAATTTAGGGGGGAAACAGTGCTTCAGAAAAAAAGGCTTAAATGAAATTCTTCAAAAATGCTAAGCAGTTACTATAGCCATTATGTAAAACAGTATGGAGGTTCCTCAAAAAATTAAAATGACCAGAAATCCCACTATTGGGTATATATGCAAAGGAAATAAAATCAGTTTATCAAACAGATACCTGCACTCTCATGTTTACTGCATCATTATTCACAATAGCCAAGATACAGAATCAACCTAAGTGTCCATCAACAGATGAATAAATAAAGAAGATGCTATATATTTATATATATGTATGTGTATATGTATATGTATGTATATATAGCATTTGTGTGTGTGTGTATACTATTCAGCCATTAAAAAGAAGGAAATCCTGCCATTTGTGACAATATGGATGAACCTGGAGGATACTATGTTAAGTGAAATAAGTCAGGCACAGAAGGACAAATACTGCATTATCTCACTCATATGAAGAATCTAAAAAAATTGACTTCATAGAGCTAGAGAGTAGAATGGTGTTTAGCAAAGGCTGAAGAGTTTAGGGTGATGCTGGTATAGGGATACAAAGTTTCAGGTAAATAGGAAGAATAAGTTCAAGAGATATGTTGTATGTAGATGGTGACTGTAGTTAACAACAATATAGCTTACTCTTGAAAAATGATAAGAGAGTAAATGTTAAGTATTCCCACCAGAAAAATGATAACTGTGTGAGGTAATACGTATGTTAATCATTAGGTTATTAAGTACAAAATGTCCGATTTCCTTAAGTACTAACTTTGACAGTTGATATCTCTGACATTTCACTTTGACATTTCTTGTTTTATGTTTATTGTGAAGGTACACCCTCAGTGTTTCAAACACACATTTTGGCTTGTGATTATCTTTCAAATTTTTTTAAAGCAATTTTTGTGAAACCATGAATAAGTCAAAAATTCGTGTTATTTTTTAATATGAGTTCTGTCATGGAACTAATGCAGCATAGACAGCTCTATACGTCACCGAAGTGTTTGGGAAAGATGTGGCTAATGAATGCACAGTACATTGACGGTTTGAGAATCTCCGTTCTGGTGACTTTATCTTGAAAATGAGCCACGTGGGCAACTGAGACCAAGATGGATAATGATGGAACTGAAAGCTGTAGTGGAAGAGAATCCACCATAACCTATGCGTGAATTAGCAGCAAGATTTGATGTTACTATTCCAACAATATTGGACCATTTGAAACAAATTGGCAACGTAAAGAAGCTGGATAGATGGGTTCGGCATGAATTAAATGAGCATCAGCAGAGAAATCATCTCGAAACTTGCCTTTCTGTGCTGTCACGACATATAGGAGGACCATTTCTACTCCATATTGTTATGTGTGATGAAAAATCGATTGTTTTTGTCAGTCACAAGCATTCAGCACAATGGTTGGATAAAGATGAAGTGTGAAAACACAGTCCAAAACTGAGTATTCATCAAAAAAATTAATGGTGTCTGGTGGTCCAGGCTGATATTATCCACTACAGCTTCATGAAACCTGGTCAGTCAACTACAGTGGATGTTTACCGCGATCAAATGGATGAAATGATGAGGATGCTAGCTATTAAACAGCCGAAATTGGTCAATAGAGACAGGCCAATCTTCTTGCAAGACAACTGCTCGACCACAGGTGACACAAACAACACTGCTCAAACTACAGAAGCTGGACTTGGAAACTCTGTCTTCCACCGTATTTATCAGACCTTGCACTAACTGACTACCACTTCCTCCAGGCTTTGGACGACTTCTTATAAGGAAAAATATTCACTTCTCAACAAGCTTTGGAAAACGCCTTGTACAATTTCATCACCACTTGCTTTCCTGGCTTCTTTTAAACAACTACCGTTAAGATGGCAAAATTCTGTCCATAGTTAAGGTACAAACTTTGATTAACTGTACTGTTTGAGATAATAAAATACATTTTTGATCTGAAATCCAGCATTTCATATTTAATCACCTAAATAGCTAGATATAGTCATTCCATGATGTACAGGCACACCTTGGAGATATTGCGGGTTCAGTTCCTGACCATTGAAATAAAGTGAATAACCCAAAAAGTGAGTCACACAAATTTTTATTTACCAGTGCGTATATAAGTTATGTTTACACTGTACTGTAGTCCATTAAGTATGCAAGAGCTTTATGTCTGAAAAAATGTACTTTAATTAAAAATACCTTAACTAGAAAATGCTTTAATGTCAAAAAAAATGCTAAGAATCATCTGAGCCTTTTAGCAAGTCATAATGTTTTTACTGATGCAGGGTCTGGCCTCGATGATGGCTGCTGACTGATCGGGGCTCATGGTTGCCAAAATTTGGGTTGGCTGTGGCAATTTCTTAAAATAGGGCAACCATGAAATTTACCACAAAGATTGACTCTTTCTTTCACGAAATATTTTTCTGTAGCATGCAATGCCATTTGTTAGCATTTTACTCACAGGAGAACATCTTTCAAAATTGGAGTCAGTCTTCTCAATTCCTGCTGCTGCTTTATCAACTAAGTTTATGGAATATTCAACATCCTTTGTTGTCATTTCAACAGTTTTAACAGCATCTTCACCATGAGTAGATTCCACCTCGAGAAGCCACTTTTCTTCGCTCATCCATAAGAAGCAATCCTCACCATTTAAGCTTTATCATGAGATTGCAGCAATTCACTCACATCTTCATGCTGTACTTCTAATTCTTGGTCTCTTGCAGTTTCTACCGCATTTGCAGTTACTTCCTCCATTCACGTCTTGAACCCCTCAAAGTCATTCATGAGGGTTAGAATCAACTTCTTGTAAACTTATGTTAGTATTGACTTTTTGACCTCTTTCCACAAATCATGAATGTCCTTAATGGCATCTAGAATGGTGAATCCTTTACAAAAAATTTTCAATTTACTTTCCCTAGAGACATCAGAGGAATCACTATTTATGGCACCTATATAGCCTTACAAAATATACCTCTTCAATAGTAAAAAAGACTTGAAAGTTGAAAGTACTCCTTGACCAGTGGGCTGAAGAATGGATGTTGCATTAGCAGGAATGAAAACAACATTCATCTCTTTATGCATCTCCATCAGAGCTCTTTAGTGACCAGGGGCACTGTCAATGAGCGTAACCTTTTGAAAGGAACTTTTTTGTCTGAGCAGGTCTCAACAGTGGGCTTGAAATAGTCAGTACACCATGCTGTAAACAGATGTATTGTCATCCAGACTTTGTTATTCCAATATAGAGCACAGGCAGAGTCATTTAGCGTAATTCTTAAGGGCCCCCAGATTTTCAGACTGGTAAATGAGCACTGGTTTCCACTTAAAATCACCAGCTGTATTTGGCCCTAATGAGAGTCAGCCTATCCTTTAAAGTTAGACCTTGACTTCTCCTCTTTGGCTATGAAAGTCCTAGGTGGCCTCTTCTTCCAATAGAAGGCCATTTTGCCTACATTGAAAATCTCTTGTTTAGTGTAGCCACTGTCATCAATTGTCTTAGCTAGATCTTTTGGATAACTTGCTGCAACTTGTCCATCGTCACTTGCTGCTTCACCTTGCACTTTTATGTTACGGATATGGCTTCTTTCCTTAAACCTCATGACTCAAGTCTGTTAGTTTCTGACTTTTCTTCTGCAGCTTCCTCACCTCCCTTAGTCTCCACAGAATTGAAGAGAGTTAGGAACTTAGTCTGGATTAGGCTTTGGCTTAAGGGAATGTTGTGAGTGGTTTAGTCTTCTATCCACACCACCAAAACTTTGTCCATATTAGCAATAAAACCATTTTGCTTTCTTATCATTCATGTGTTTGCTGGAGTAGCACTTTAATTTCCTTCAGGAACTTTTTTCTTTGCATTCACACCTTGCCTAACTGGCACAAGGAGGATGTTTGGCTGTCAACCTGTCTCAGCTTTTACCATGCCTTTCTCACCAAACTTAATCATTTCTAGCTTTTGATCTAAAGTGAGAGATGCAAGACTCTTCACTTGAACACTCAGAAGCCATTGTAGGGTTATCAACTGGCCTAATTTCAGTATTACTGTGTCTCAGGGAACAGGGAGGGAGGCCTCAGGAGAAGGAGAGAGACAGGGGAAAGACTGGTCCATGGAGCAGTGAGAGCATACGCAAGTTATGTTTGCCATCCTGTAACGGTATGGTTTGTGGTGCCCCAAAGCAATTACAATAGTAACATTCAAGAACACTGATCATAGATCATCATAACAGATATAATAATAATGAAAAAGTATGAAATACTGGGAAAATTATCAACATATGACAAAGAGACATGAAGTGAGCATATGCTATTGGATGAATGGTGCCTACAGAATTGAACGATGCAGGGTTGCCACAAACCTTCAGTTTGTAAAAAATAGTATCTGTGAAACACAATAAAACGAGGTATACCTGTATACAGTCACAATCCTCCATTCTTATATTTCTAATAGTACATGCCAGCAATTTTCAAGCTCTTTAAAAAAAAGTCTTAGCAATGACATTTTTTATAAAGAAATCTATTGCTAACTACATAGCTGGGAGGACCTGGTCAAAGTAGAAGCATCCTTGCCCCTCCGCCCCCATTCTAGAGGGCCTCTGTGGTACTTTCACAGGCCTTCAGGGCTCTGCGAAACCCAGTGTGAAAACCACTAGTCTGTTATCTAGGTCACAATGAGTAACAGTGGCTTGTAGGCACTTTCCCAATTCAATTTACGCATATTAAGTTATACTTTAAACACACATGGAGTATACACTACTTCAAAGAACCCTGATGTAAATTCTTACATACAGTGAATACTCATAGCTTGATCTATTGATTTTTACTTTAAATAATTTTTTTCTTGGTGTGCTCTTGGCTGAAGAATGACCAGATACACCAAAAGCAAGACAAACGGGAAATGAAGTTTATTGAGGAGCAAGATAGGTTTACACAGCAAGAGCAAGATACATTCACCACAGATGACGAACAGATCCCCGCTGTTGTAACAAAAGGGCCTATCCATTTTTAAAGTTTAGGTTTTTACGCATTGAGCTTTCTTAAATTGGGTACCTAAGGAAGGAATAAAAGTAGTTCCATTTTGGTCAGTCTTACGAAAACAATCATTATTTCTCCCTTCTGTGCACTCTTCAACCAACAGATGTCACTAAAGATAGCAGGACCCAGCGGCAAATGAAAGGAAAGATTAGACAAACGGAAATTGAGCATAAAAAACATCCACTTCTTAAAACTGAGAAGTAGGTTTCTAAAGTAATAACATTTATTACACTGCATGCAACATTTTAACCAAAAATTTAAGAAAGAAATTTCTTTTATTAAGTTGCTCAGGCTGAATGGATCATAGCACTAAGTTTTGAAATACATGTTCTAGAAGCAATTTAAAACTCATTAGAAATAATAGGCTTGGGCTAGTAGAAAATGTGGTAAAATTTAATCCTTATCCAAGTGTTACCTGGGCTATACAAACAGGAAATTGTTTTGTGCTACTGTGGCTAACCTCAGTGCTGACCCTGAGCTGTAACAGCAAGAGCAGCTGAGAGCTGAAGCAAAATTAAAAACTTACATCAAAGTATATCATGACAGAATGTAGATAAATAAAACAGCATATAAAAAGTATTATTTTTCTGCCAGTCTCATAGAGCAGTGAGGTGGAAGTATTCCACGCAATGTATAACAAATCAGGTGCATTTGGAAATGAGTCCTTTCCTGTCTGCACTGTCCTAGTCATTGACTACCCAAAAACTGCCCATGAGAGGTGAGCAGAGAAAAAAATTCAGTGAGAATGGAAACAGAAGGGATCACAGAATATTCTGGCATCTTTCCTCCATGGGTTTCCTCTTCCTTCACCTGGGCTTACCAAAGAAATAAACAATGCTGGCTCTTTTGTGTCCTCTTTGTCACTCTTTCCCTCATCTTCCAGACTCCTAATGGCAACCATATGATCTCCCTCCAATGATCATATGAGAATTTCCAGAGGTAAGAGCATGCGTAATAAAACATTACAGAAGGTAAAGATACATAAATCAGATTGGCCAATAGGGGACCAGCATGGGAATCAGTGGAGGGTGAGAGACATTTTTCTATTATTCTATGTAAAGTGCATGTGTCAAAGTCACTGGTGACATAGTTGAAGCACATTTTTCCACTGAACCTTTCATTTCCATTAAGTTTTGGGATATAAATCTCCATACTTTAAAGAACAGTGCTTCATCATAATATCCATGGTACAATCTTCCTGTGGCAACTCTCAAAAGGCAGTAAAAAATATGGGAAGACTATTATCTGAAGTCACACTGACTCTGAATAAAATTTCAGTTCAACTACTTGCTAGCCATGTCATATCTGGCAAATTTTGTAACTTCTATGAGCTTCAATTTTTTTCACAACAGGAATCATAGTAGCTAACTGATCAAAAGGCTTTCCACATATTACCTAATTGAATCTTCACAATCATGTTATGAGGTAGGTATTATTAATATTTTCTCTTTTTAACAAGAAACTGAAGCAAGAGAGGCTAAACAACTTAACCAAGGTCATATAACCAGTGAGTGGCAAGTAGTAATACCTATCTTGAGGATTCAACAGGGTAATATACGATAAATGGTCTACTATAGGACCATAAGAGACGATTAAAAAAATGGAAGCTGCTCATTCTATTAGTCTAAATTGACGAACAGAGCCTTACTCTAATCTCTTAGTCTTTCTTGAGGGTAAGAAAACTCCTTACTGGCTTTTCTTCTCAAGAATGATTTGAAGGTTTTGTCTTTTTTTGCCTTCCACCTCTCTTCTCCTCTCCCTTCCTTTCCTTTCTCTCCGTCTGTCTCCCTTCCTCCTCCTCCAACGTAATCCTCACATAGTTGTTTTCCTTAACTTTTGATGCTATGCCTTTGTCTATGTCAGACAACCTGAGAAGGGACTGAAGAGATTTTTGAAGCCCATAGGTTTGGTATTTTTCTATGAGATTTCTTTTAGTGTCACTTGCCAGACATACATTTTGTCCTAGAGAGCCAGTGATACTGGAAGAGAAGTTCACTTCTCTTACCACTGCAATAATGAGTAAGCCCCAAAGGAAAAAATATATTTAATGAAAGAAATGATCCAGAAAAAGGGGCAGGAATGATATAATTGTTACTGGTAACAGCAATCTAATATTTGTATGGTTAAAGCTCTATTGATTACTAAGAGATTCTTATATACGTACTGTTAATTTCCTTTAAAAAAGTGAGAAAATAAAAACTCAGCACTGGCTATAGGCAGAGGAAGCAGCACCATGTGGTCTAAGCAGGGGGCATTGCAGAACAAAACAAAGATGTGGGTCAGTGAACCCCTGCCCAAGGAAGGCTGGCTTGGTGAGTGCAAGAGAAAGGGCTTTAGATCAAGGGGAGGCACATTCAGTGAGTACCTAATTCCATATTATCCCTTGTGTCAGACCCTTTACCCAGAGTAGCTCAATTAACCCCCTTAATCCTAACTAGGCGGGTAGGCAGTAGGTATTTATTATTCCTAATTTTGTACATGAGAAAACTAGGCACAAAGAGGTAAAGTATTTTAGCTATAGGTCATGGAGTTGATAAACATTGGTACTAGGATTAGTATTTAGATCTTTTTTTGTTTTTTGTCCCCCCCACCCCACAAATGAGTTGGTTTAATTCCAGGTGATATAGAATTTAGAGTAGAAAAAAGGCCAAAGAGCAGACTCTGGCAGGATTCTGGGCTGGTTGTACTTTAATTCATAGCTAAGGTAGGAATGGCTGAGTGAAAAGATCTAAAGAGATGATGAGCCACTGCATGATTTTTTTATAAAAGTTTACTCTTAAATGTACAACAGCCTCCAAGACAACACCTAGCTATAGGTGGTAAAGGATATTTAAATAGGAGTGGAATCAGGGGTCACCATCCCCTCAGGCACAAAGAACAGTTTACTTTTTTTCTGATTTCTTAATTCCACCTGTGGCCAGGGGGGCCCTTCCCTGTGGCCTTCTATTTTTAGCTCCTCGAGTTTCTTCTGCTTCTCTTTTTGTTTCTGCTCCAACGCCTTATCACATCCATCTCCTTGGACTGCTTCTTAGGCTGTTTCAGGGGCATCCTCTTGCCACCTTCGAGCCACCCCTTCCCCAGCCCCCTGCCTAGTACTCAGATCTTTTAATCTCCTTAAATTGTGCTTTTTCTAATATATCATTCTGTATTTAGAAAAGGTACAGACATATCTTACTTAGTATGATAAGACTTTGACAGGAATTAAATATCCCCTGAAAGTATGGCAAACTATATTTAGAATATTTTAAAAAGGGTCCATTTTTATCTCTAGGAGGCAAAGCATTTTTATATGATTTGATTGTGTCTGTTTTCAAACACTTTCAAAAGTTGTGGTAATGCAGTTATTGGTAAAGATGAAAATAAGAGTGTACAAGTTTACTGTCTTATATAGGTGTTTTCTGTAGTTTCCATACACTAATTAGCTTAAATTCTACAAATCGAATGTGCAATTAAAACTAAGCATTTTTAAGTGGAAGCCTACGGTGTATATACATCAGATAGTGCTTTGAATGTGTTTTGAACTGAAGTAAAAATAATTTAAAACATGAATTTTGTCTTTTTTTTTAAAAATAGACTTTTACTTTTCAAAGGTAATATACTTTTAATGGTTGTTCCTATACACACACACACACACACACAGTTAAAGTAAAGAGGTTTTAACCAAATTTTGTAAAATCTATTTCTAGGTACTTAAAAAAAGGAATACGAGAATCAAGGCAATTTTTGATACCAAATGTACTTATAGTTTGCTGCTGATTTGGGAAAGGACAGACAAAAAAGAAGACAACAAAAGAGGACACAGGGAAACGTCTCTCAGGAGGAAGCAGTTGCACAGAGCCCAGCTCAGTTGAGATTCAGTCGGTGTGTGCCAAATCAGATTACAGAGCATTCTTATCCATCCTATCCCCTTTCTCTGTCTACACAAAGGCCTCAGAGAGTAGCAATTTTCATTGATAAAGCTGTCAGAATTGGCAAGTATTAGGGTTTATGATAGTTGTAAGGTAGAAACTGCTAACCAAATTCTAAAATTCTTGGGCTGTAATTGAATAGGACAATCTTTACTACAGAACTCTGCTTTTAGGGGTACAGTGCTCAAAAGTTCCCTGTAATAAAATATTCACTGCTCTTTTCAAATTCTGTGACATATAGGTCTAAGCAATCCTTGACCGAAGACAGCAAACTCCTTGATGTAACTTTGAGCAATTCTGAATATGCTGTAACTTTTCAATATTCTGTCTAGTGTATTCCCTTTACCTACTGACACTGCAATTTTATTCAGAAGAAATTCATCAAGTTGGTCAGGCATGATTTGTAGTCAAAGGCATGCTGTTTATACTTCTCCTGATGCCACTGTGATAGTTACCTGGCTTTCTGCACTTCTATTATCCACTTCACAAATTCACACAGATATGAAAGTTCAAAAGAACAAAATAACTAACATCTTTCTTTCCTCCAAAGAGATAAAACTATATTGCACAGACAAATACGGAAAAGAATACTCACCATAAGTGCAAACCATTTTACTAGCTTCTCTGAAGAGAAGAATTCCATTAGGAGATGACACATCAAAATTCAAACGCTGGGATCTAAGAAATATAGCAAAAAATTAGACTGTATGTGCAGATAAAGAAATCAACTATAGGTTTAAAATATCCAACATTTTCATTTATTACAAGTAGCAGCAGTACAATTTTCTCTTAAGGTGTCATTCTATTCAAGAACTACTGATAAAATATATATGCTAATTTTCTCATTATAAAGATACCAGGACCATTAAGAAGACTTATTTTCATTTATTTGCTGATTCAAAGAGTTCATTTTTTATCTGTTAAAACAATATCCTGACATCACATATCACAGATTTCTTGCCCTTTCTTGTTTTATGCAAAGTGGTTCGTAGATAATAATAATAATAAACTCCAGGTGTTTATGTGTAAGTTATATAAATACTTGGACAGAGACATGTGTTTACATTTGATATCTCCTGCAGTGTCTGATATACATTTTTAAGATAAATTCTAAAGTGATAGACAGGAAATCCAAGTAGCTTTAACACTGCATATATTAATATATGAATCACATAATGAATCACTTGATGTATATTTCAAACACATTAAATTACATTAATTTCCACTGTATACAGCTTAGGTAAAAAGAAACAAATTTCAGAAGTTCTTTGAGAACAATTCTACTTCCCTGGTTCCAGATGGGAAAACAGTATGAATAGGATAAAAGACTGACATGCCATCCCAACATATTATTTGCCTTTTAAACATCACTTTGGCTTTCAAGAAATAATGGTATATTTTTAAAAGGATTAGCAAAAAAGTAACAAAAAGCAAAGACATTGCTAAAGTTCCGTTTGCCAAGAATAGAATGAATTTTTGCTTTTCCATGCTTTTTCACAATGCTCTAGTATTAAGTATAATTATAACCTACTATTAATAAAAATGTTATGAACATTTGTTGGCATAAAAGTCCTAATTAAAGAAATGCATGCACATAATTCATATTAGATTCTACAAAAATATAGAAAAGATAACGTATTTTCTCAGGTAACAGATTTTCACTAGGTAGTGCTTAAGACAATTGTGCTAATAAGAATTATCTGCCTATGGCAGACATAAAATCCTTTACAGTGCAATGAGTTTTTTCCTTTAGTATTAAATGTTATATCAATAATATATAATATCAGTTATCTGGTTGAAAAAATTAGCATTTAATTAAAAAGCAAACTAAATTTCAAATATAAAAAATAAAGCCATCCTTCTTTAAATATTTAAGGCACTGATGAGGACTATTTTTTAAAAAACTAACAGCTTTCAAAATAATACTCACATTTCTTTATTTGCCAGGTCTTTTTCCACCTCTTGTTTTAGAGTAAAAATTCTAAATTATTGCTGTGAAAAACTCAGTACCAGAGATAAAATTAGAGCTGCAACCCATACTCCTTTTCCCTACCTAGATATCCTCCCTCTAAACATGTAGTTTACAAAGAGAAATTGATGAAACAGGATGGCTAAGTGACAGGTAATTTGGTGCTAAGCCATAGACGCAATGACATATTTTAAAGAGGTAAACACAATTAGCTTATTGCAGAATTTTTTTCATTTAGCTATATCTTTATTAATATTTACATGCAGAGTATTTGAATCTCTGCTGGTCTATGCAAATTGTAAAATCAACTAGGCAATTTCTGAAAAGTGTTGTATTTGCTATTTCAGTGAAAATTTTCAGTATATAAATCATCCAAATACATGCATCTTGGCACAGAGGAGGAAGCATAACTTGGAAGGGAAAGCAGGGACAATCCTGAGAGCTCCTGAGACAGACAACTATGAGCCCTTGAATTCCTCTGGGACTGTTTCCTTCTCCATCAAATGAAACATCTCAACTCAGAGACCTCTAAACTTTTTTTCTGCTTTAAAATTCTATAGAATCGCAGCTAAGCTGCGAAATAGTTAAAATAGCTGTCCTTCCCCCATTTTGTGCCTTTGAATATTTTAAATAATGGTGGCTGTAGTTTACCAATTTATTTTCAATTTCCCATAGTTCCCATATAAAACTAAGTATACTTCTTTCTCCCAAAAAGTCTCAATCTTATGTCTCTAATTTTAATGTTTTCACTGATCACCTTAAGTTTTGGTTCCTGGGCTCTTGCTAAGCTTTGCAAATACACACACAGGAAAGAAAGTCTGATTTTTGAAATCTTCTGTCAATAATAGATTGTTAATTCACTCCCTGTCATACTGCTTACCTATTTTGCATCAGTTCTGCCATAAGTTTCAAGATGGGAGTTGTACAAGCTGGCTCTCCATACCACCGTTCAATAGCCCTCTGAAGAATGGGAAGGTATGTTGGGTACCTTTTATAAAGTCTGTTAAAGAATTTAAGGATCAAAAGAAATATTGTTCCTAAAAATTAGTGCCACTTAAAAAGAATTAAGGGAATTCAGATTTGTCCTATGTCTATTCTATACAATAGGAATTTTATAAATTTTTCTCCCTAATCTGCATAGCCATACTTACATTTTTTTGGTCTGTAAGCTATTTGCTCTTATTTGTAACATATCCCATATATTATATTGCTTTGTTCTTGGCATACTGTATAAACAAAAGATACACTTTTTTTTTTTTTTTTTAGAAAGTGTCTCACTTTGTTGCCCTGGCTAGAGTGAGTGCTGTGGCGTCAGCCTAGCTCACAGCAACCTCACACTCCTGGGCTCAAGCAATCCTACTGTCTCAGCCTCCCAAGTAGCTGGGACTACAGGCATGCGCCACCATGCCCGGCTAATTTTTTCTATATATTTTTAGTTGTCCAATTAATTTCTTTCTATTTTTGGTAGAGATGGGGTCTCGCTCTTGCTCAGGCTGGTCTTGAACTCCTGAGCTCAAACAATTCGCCCGCTTCGGCCTCGGAGAGTGCTAGGATTACAGGTGTGAGCCACCGCGCCCGGCCAAAGATACACCTTTAAAAGTATCATATAAGTAACACATTTAAAGAATTATGCTTAATGTTGTAGGAGAGGAAAGTAAATTTAGTTAATGAGGATAACAATATATTTGAGTTATTATTATCAGAGTTTCGTGGGTATCATACTACTTAGAAAAAATATTTTTATTATGAAAATTCAGACATACATAACAAGCAGAAGGAAATACTAATCATAAACCCCATATATCTATTTCCCAGTTTCAACATTACATTCTCTCTCTCTTTTTTTTAAGTTGTTAACTTGCTCAGCTTGGTCCCACTGTAGTGTCAAGGAACATCTGGGATGTTAGCTTGAAGAAAATCTTTGGGTAACTATTAATCCGCTCAAGGTCAGTGTGGCTAAAAGACAGTCCAATATACACACAAAAAGAAATTCTCAAACATCCTCATTAATACTAAGAAGTGTATGCTTCTGATAAGTCTATGCCAAGACTTGGAAAACTCTAAGCTCCACTGGTCTTTTAACTCACATCTGACTTCCTCCTTGCTAAACAGAAACATAAATATAGGAGTAAGGCCCCCAAATTCTGTGTCACTGCCTTCATTTCCCTTTCCTTTTCTTTTCCCAATCCTCAAGTGTTTCTCTTGATGTTTTCCAATGGACTTGTGTTTTTGTTTCAGATACAAATGCTGATCTGAATCACTTAATGGTGTTCCTTTTCTGGGTAGTATGGGTAGAACCCTCCATGAGAAGGAAAGGTCACCACAATTTTCTTCTCTGCTCTTAGAATAAATTTCAAACTCCTTACCATGCTATACGAGGCCTTTTAAGATCTGGTCCCTGCCTATTTCCAGCTTCATCTCTTAGCACTTCTACTCTGTCTATGATTCAGCCATTCGTAACTCCCTGCAAATCCACTGATGCCAGGCCTCTCATCTCCATTTCTTTATATACTGCTTCTTCTAACCCATTCCTGTCTTTCAGTACCTAGCTCAAGTTTCACCTCCCCTGGGATGTTTTCTCTATTTTGTCAAAAGGCATCAATCTTTTCCTCAACTATGTTCAATAAGCATTCTTGAACATATGTCTTATAACACAGTGTATTAGAGTTGGTTGCTTGTGTTACCTGTCTGACCCATTGGTGAGTTTCTAAAGGACAGAGACCCTACCAACTTCCTGCTAATTTCTATTTGTCCCTCAGATTTCATTATAGGTGTCAATTATTTCACGAAGCCTTCTCTGACATCAAAGGTACCTGCTCCCGCCCATCCCTGTGGGGTTAGGAGTGTTTCCTGTGTATGGCTATGGAATCCTGTGTTAGCACTAGTATAGCACTTGTCTATTTCTCCTATCATAAGCTTTTTAAGGGCAGGTACTATATACTTATTGTGTGCACGGGCCTGGCACAAAGTAGATTTCAATAAATATTTGTTGCTATAAACTTGCAACCTAAAAATGAGGTATAGTATATTTGATTAGATCTATTTAATTTTTTAAAGTGTACATTTCACTTTGAGGCTTTAGGAAAGAGTTCACATAATGTTCAATGAAAATAAGCCCCTGATAGCTTTGAGAGTGGTATGCCTCCTAAAAATGCCAAAAGAAACATTTTTTTCCCCATTAGATATGCCATGTTAATGCTGTATTTGTATATATGGAAACATTTCCTTAATACATATTTACTGAAGTCCTACTGTGTAACAAGCACTGTTTTAGACTCTCCAGAGACACCAGTGAACAAAACATTATAAAATTCCTGCCCTCATGGAATTTATATTCTAATAACACAGAAAATAAATATACAATATGTTAGAAAGCACTATAAAGGAAAATAAAGGAGGGATGGGTGATAAGTTAGTATATATGTGGGAATGAGGTTTCAGTTGCATGAAAATGAAAAAATAAAAGCAGTGAACTTGATTATTAACTTTATTTTGGCTACTTTTTCTTCCTATGGAAGAAAAGCTATTATTTTTGATAGATGGTAAATACTATGTGCTATGTAGTAGGGGCTGGGGATCCAGAGTTAAGAAAGATATGGCTTTTATTCTTGGGGAATTCATGCTCAAATCTGGATGGCAGACATGTAATAGGGATGCTTTGAGTACTAAAATTCTGAGGAGTGCCGGAAGAGCACAGGTGAGAAAATTTTCTACCATGAGATCTCCTGAGCATAATCCCAGAGATCACTAGTGGTAAAGCACCTGTAAGGCTCATCAGAAAATTTAAAAGAACCAAATCTCAGAACCTAAGAATAACAGAGGCACACATAGGCCCCTTTGCAAGGCACTTTAAAGGCATTAGGACTGCCATATTTTCAGACCATGCTGCATTCACTATGGGATAAGGCCAGGGGATATGAGGAGATGCTCCCTTTTCTGTGTGGAATGAGACTGGTGTCAATTCTAATATGCTTCTGACAGAGGTGACTGCCACAGAGAAAATGACTGATTACTAGAAAGCAGAGTAGAGGTCTACTAAGCAGGGAGGTTAAAAGGGCTTCAGAGTGAGAATGCCAAGCTCAGATTACAGGGTGAGAATCAGAATCCAATCTAGGAGTTTAATTTTCCACTGGCTTTATGAGGACTACGTATATATGGATAGAAGGAAGAGAGTGGGAGGCCTTAGGTAAAAGACGCACAGATCTAACTGCTTTCACCTGATCTGCTCAATAGGAATTGCTAAAGTCCATATCACATAAATGAAAAATCAAAGGCATTAATGATATGACATTGCCTTATAAGATGTCAAAAATGAAGAAGTTACCCTTCTTCATAATACCCATCCATCCATCAATCCAGTAGTTATTAGTAGTTACTATGTGCTGGACCTCAAGAAAACAGAAAATGAGTAAAAACATAATTCTTTCCCTCTGGGATTTCACAGTAGAGAAAGCATCATAATCTACCAGAAGGCAACAAAAGAGAGTTTTCGTTAAAAGTGTTAGGAGATAAGGGTTTGTGGATGTGGTTCCAGAACAAACATAGCTTGCCAGTTCAGAGCTTATTTTTAAAGGTACTCCGTGAATATGCAAACACCTGGACCTTTGTTCATGAAGGGACTGCTGCTGGAAGCTTTTTCTCTCTCCTGTCTGGCAAATGCCAATTTATTTTTCAAAGCTTAGCCCAACTTTGACTTCTTCTGGGAAGCATTCCCTATTTTGCCAAAAATACCAATCTCTTCCTCACACGTGTTCATATGGCCTTTTGCATGCATCTTCATTAAAATACATTGGTATTTAACCATTTATTAGTTATTTTTATATCCACTACATTGTGAGCTTCTAAAGAGTAATCATTTTATTCATTGTTGCATTTCTTGTGCCTGGCACAGAACTGACACTCAGAAAATGCTTGCTGAAAAAACAATGATTTTTCAGGTTTATTTTCTTCCCTATTTCAGTTTATCCAACATGATATTGCTAATCACTTTCTTCTTGAAATTGTTAGTTAATCAAAACTATCAATTACTTTATAATACCTATGGAAGATTTCTCAGCCTGATTTTCAAGAGTTTCAGACAACCCCCATTTCCAACCATGAAGAAAATTTACCCATAACAAAACATCTTCTCCACTACTACCTTTGTAAACCTGATCCTTAGGCCAACTGAAAATCTGTCTTTCTTTCTATTTCTACATGGTCCAATCCTAATTATGTGGTAAGATCTACAGCAATATCTTCACCTTTCCAGAGCCTTTCCTGATTCCCCAGCTAAATGTAAACACTGTCCTATTTGTATCTTTGTTATGGCACTTACCACTTTCTGTATTTTATTGTAGTCACTTATACAGATATCTAGCTGACTCTGTTTGGATTAGGATTTGTGTCTAAGTAATCTATTAGGTCATTAAATATGAAATATCCAATTTCAAATCAAAAGTTTAGTTTATTATATCTCAAACAAGCAGCAGTACAATTAATCAAAGTATGGGCCTAAACTATCAACAGTTTTGCTGTCTTAACAGTAGCTTGTTTATGCCAGCAACAAAGCCTGGGGAGCAAGTGAAGACGAAATTGTGAAAGGCGTTTTCCACAGCTTATTGAGAATTAAGTATTTTTCCCTGCAAGAAGTGGTCCAAAGCCTGGAAGAAGTGGTAGTCAGTTGGTGCAAGATCTGGTGTATATGGTGGACGACAGAGAGTTTCCAAGTCCAGCTTTTACAGTTTGAGCAGTGCTGTTTATGCCACATGGGGTTGAGCAGTTGTCTTGCAAGAGGATTGGCCTTTCTCTATTGACCAATCTCTGCTGCTTAATAGCTACTAGCATTCTTATCATTTCATCCAATTGGTTGCAGTAGACATCCACTGTAATGGATGTCTACTGCATCCAGTACTGACTGGGTTTCATGAAGCTGTAGTAGATAATACCGATGCTGGACCACCAGACACCATTAGTATTTTTGTGATGAATATTCTATTTTGGACTGTGTTTTGGCACTTAATCTTTATCCAATCATTATGCCGAACTCTTGCAATTGTCAAAAAGAATCCATTTTTCATCACACATAACAATACAGTGTAGAAATGGTTTGCCTTTATGTTGTGACAACAAAGAAAGGCAAGCTTTAAGACAATTTCTAATGTTTGTTTAATTAATGTGGCACCCATCTATCCAGCTTCTTTACCTTGCCCTTTTGTTTCAAATGGTCCAATATTGTTGGAATAGTAATGTCAAACCTTGCTGCTAATTCACGTGTAGGTTGAGATGGATTCCCTTCCACCACAGCTTTCAGCTCATCACTATCCACCTTGGTCTTAGGTCACTCACATGGCTTGTTTTCAAGATTAACATCACCAGAATGGAAATTCTCAGACTGTCAATGTACTATGCATTCATTAGCCACATCCTTCCCAAACACTTCATTGATATTTCAAACTGTCTGTGATGCACTGGTTCTACGACAGAACTCATATTAAAAAATAACATGAATTTTTGACTGATCTATGGTGTCACAAAAATTGCTCTAAATAAAAATTTGAGAGAAAATCACAAGCCAAAATGTGTTTGAAAGAATGAGGAAATACCTTCACAATAATAATAATAAAAAAGAATTGTCAAAGTGAAATGTCAGAGATATCAACTGTCAAATTTAGTACTTAAGGAAATCAGACATTCCATACTTAATAACCTAATATATCCCTCATGAACCCAGCACAGTCTTTAGCCCAGTTTGTTGAATAAGTGAGCAAATGGGATTCCTTTGTCTCATTCCATATTAGGGAAAGAAACTGACAACAGTGGTGGAGTAAGCCAGACACTGTACTAGACTCTTTACATAATCACAATACTTCTCATAACACTTGTGAGAAAGGTATTATTAGTCTTGTTTTATGGAAGAGAAAACTGTGATGCTGAGACATTAAGTAACTTACCCAAGATCCACAGGTTGTTAAGTGGTGAAACTACGACTGGAATCTAAGACTGCCTGATTCCAAAGTTTGTGCTCTTCTACATATCTCATTGTCTTGCCTTGTCCTTATATGACAGTTTATGCACATTAATAAACAGCATTGATTTCTTGACCCAAAACAGTATGCTCAAATATCAGATTATGACAATTCAAAGACTGAGTATGAGGAAATAATGGTGCACAAGTTCCTTTATTTTTTTTTTTTTTCAACTTCCCTCTGGATTTTTCATACTTCAGTTTAAGTATGGTCTGGGAAAATTTAAACAAGGTGATTAAATGCAATAAAAGATAAGGTACTTTCTTACTGTTGCATTCTCACCATAGAGGAAAAGAAGTATATCAGTGATCCTCCTTTAATTCTTCAGTTGTAAAAACAATTTATCAAGATGGTTGCTGTGTAGATGCAGGCAATTTAGTTTTGGAAGGACAGTGATAAGCAATGTAGTTTGTGTAGCAGTTAATGCAGTCAGTGTTTACAGAAATGTTTCTGAATTAAATAGCTAACCACTAAAATAGCATTTTATCAAATAATAGCCATAAATAAAATGCATTTTGACTTTCAGATGACATGTGCACTTACAGGATGTTTCTTCTGCATACTAAAGATTGTATAACATATTAAAGAACACACATTCATGTGCATAAAAGGCAAATAAACTTTCCCCAGCAGTAATGCAGGAATCATCACTGATGGTTTGACATATCAATATTTCAGGAAGAATAAATGACTTTCATATCCATATTTTTTTTTCATCATATACTTATTCATTCCTGCATTACTTGCATATTTTGGAAACAATCCATATTTTATCACCTGAAACTGCTTAAAGTATTTCAAAATATTTTAATAAAGCTTTTTGAATTATCAAATAATATAACTTTTAAACAAATTTTACTATTATTGTAAATATTTGCTCTTCATCCCTTGCCCAAAGGAAAACTATAAATCTTGTCTCAACTGAATGAACACCATTTATCATATTCATTTTGTTGTCAATACAATTATGAAAAGCCTTTGGCCTTTTCCCAAGGAAGCTGATTTGCTACTGAAACTCAATTATTATAAGCAAGGCCAGTACCAAACCACCCCAGTTGGCAATCTAACACAGCTTCCTACATAACTGACACTTTGTCCTTTGTCCCTGACCCTAATAACTTCAACATCTATGGGTCAAATGGAGGAGACAATGGTTTCTAGTTCAAAATAAAACATTAAGTCCTAAGATTTTCTATTTGCTATTTTCTGCCATCTGCTGGACGAAAGTTTCATTTCAGATAGATGCCCCCCCAAAAGAAGTAAGGAAATGGAAAACAGACAATTAAAAACTTAAATTATAATATCTTTTCTAAATTTTGGACAGTATCAATTATGGAAGATATTTCTTCTTTGACATCGAGGAGAAGGTTTCTGATCTTGACTCTTGGTTAACATTGTTGAAGAGGAAAATATGAAACGTTAATGGCTAGATAGCATAGAGCTGTAGCTTGGTTTCAAGATCCCCATCAATATTTAAATGTCAAAAGGAGATTTTTCTATTTTTCAAAGACATGAAAATTTTAAGTCTTGGAGCTGCTATTTATGTTGAGAGAAATAAAAGGGTCATATATAATTCCAGTTTAACTTTCATAGTTAAGAGGAGTATAAGACTTCCCGTGTTAAAATTTATAATCTCTGTATATGTACATTATATGCTGACATAAAGCATGAATATGATTCTTAAATGACATGGAAAAATCTTATCTCTAACCCTTCTCTGGGCACATAAATCTGATGAAGTAGATTTTAATAGGAACTAAAAATATAAGTCAGTACTCAAATTAATGTTTAAAAATTCTTATAATGTGTAGAATTCTCCCCGAAACATGCATAGAACCCCTGTTAATTATGTTTTTTGGCCACAACTATGGCACAGTAGTTGAAGATTGAATTTAAGAAGTTTCTTTTGCAATTTAATTCAGAGGAAGTTGGCATAAGAAGGGTTTGAACAAAGCAACTGAGAAATTATGTAACGTAAAAAGTAAATTAGCTTTAGGACTATAGAGTTTTTCTTATGTGCTCCGATGGTTTCATGTACAAAAGGCATGAAACCATCACATAATATTTATATGACTTGCATAAATTATCACTTCCTTTTGTGATCAAAGACGATTTCACGCAATACTTTAAAAACAATATTAATAACCATTTACCACTACTGATATGTGTCAGACGTTACACAAAGTGTATTACCTATTTTAATGGTCACAATAAGCCATGATACCCCATTATCTGTTTTCTGATGAGAAAACCAAGATTGAGAGAGGTGAAATGACTTGCCAAGGTGTACAACACAGTAAATGAAGAGCTGGGATTTCACGCCTGGTCTGACACCAAAGTCCATGTTCTTTTTACTTTTGTATCATGAGGCATTTCTGTGGGTTTTTGTTTTTTTCCCCCTGCTTGTATGAACCCTTGGTAAAGGTAAATTCAAATCTTATATCAAATAACAAATCATGGACGGACACAGTAGCTCATGCCTGTAATACTAACACTTTGGGAAGTCAAGGCAGGAGGACTGCTTGAGGTCAGGAGTTCAAGACCAGCCTGAGCAAGAGCAAGACCTCCACTCTACAAAAAAGAGAAAATTTAGCCGGTTGTGGTGGCATGCACCTGTAGTCCCAGCTACTTGGGAGGCTGAGGCAGGAGGATTGCTTGAGCTCAGGAGTCTGAAGTTGCAGTGAGTTATGATGACTTCGCAGCACTCCAGCTAGGGCAATAGAGCAAGCCTTCGTCTCAAAAAAAAAAAAAAAAAACAAACAAAAAAACCCCAAAACACACACACACAAAAATCATGACAACTTATTTCCTTTTTTTCATGTCCGTTAATATTTTCATGATGATGAAAAACTGTGGCATGATGAGTTGGGCCTCAAAGATATAAAATGACCTTCTCAGCTCTCCTAATTGAAATGAAGTAGAGATTCAAATCTTCTGGAAAATGCCAAATGGTAGGATTCATTGATCCTGAGTAAAGATGTTAGCTAGATTATCTCTGCAACCTTAACATAAACAATCATTTGGGGGAAGTGATTTTTAAGTTGTCAATATTTAATGGCATCAAAAAAGTAGCCTCTCTGAGCTGGGTCTCCAAATGCTATGCTCAGTTATCTGCACTGCTGCCACTGTGCTGTAATTTTTAGCTGATTACACATTAGTTCATTTAGCTTTGTTTCCTCTTCCCTACTGTGCCATACTATTAAACGAAAGTGAGGGGCCTGGCATCCCTCTGTGCACAGAGCTGGTATTGTCACAGTGTAATAAGGATACATCCAGTCAAACAGCATGGTGTAGCTGGTCTTTGTGTTCAGTGCAAAGGCAATCCCTCGAAGATCTCTTGCCAGCCCGATCAACATACGCTGTCAGTGGGAAAGAGACACAGTAATTGATTTTCACGTTAGCACAGAGCAGATGGAGTAATAATCAGGCAATAATGACCACATATCTGATTTTGATTCATTAGCTAAAATGTCTCATCCAGATCTCTTTCTATAGAATACCATAGACTCTTTAAACAAATAGACCATCAAATCTGCTGACCGACTCTACTTTGCTTCTTATAAATTGAGCTAAGTCATAATGCCAGCAGCTTAGCTAAATATTTAGATCCTTAATATACTTTGTTTCTGAATAGTGCCAAATTAAAATAAAGAGACCAGGACTGATAATTTCACAAAACAGATATGCACATGGTCTAGACATTATTTAATAATAACATCAGCTTTCATGAAATCAGTCCCACTATATAATTTAGAGTCTATCTTAGAAAGGTACTGGCATTTAAAGATTCCTAATGAATATCTTAATAACTTTAGGACAAAATAAAACTGGCCTGGTGACCTACTGATACTGTGATATACCCAGAATGGCAGCTGCATTCCCCAAGCAAGGAAAAGATGTAAGGAAAAAAGTTCTGCATTTGATATAATAAGACTTGAATCTGAATCCCTGCTTTATTTACCGTTAAGACTGAAGGCAAGACAATTTATCAGTCTTGGTTTTCTCGTCTATAAAAGGGGCTAATAAAGCCTCTTTCACAGAGACATTGTGAGAAATAAGTCTAATAAATTTATGTGAAAATGCCTAGCAAAAGACTGATATATAGCAAGTATTCCATAAGTTTTAGAGGAAAAAAACCGCTTCACTCTCGAATAAAAGAGATCTGACTTGTACTCCAGACTCTTAATTAAGCTGTCCTTAGGATGATGCTTGGGAAGAGCACAGAAAACTCATGAACAGATGCTAGAATGTCAGAACAAAGAGCACAAATAAACATAACTGCAAAACAAGGTGGTGGGATAATTGAGATATATTATACAACTGTTATTTCTGAAGATACTGTTTCAGTGGAAATATCTGGCCAGAAAATGGTCTCTGAATTTTTCTTTTTACCAGATTTTCTCTTTCCTTACACTTTGGTAATAAATGTAAACCTCTTTAGGAAGGCGTTTAAATTATCATTAAAGAGGCAGTGAATTCTGATCCTCATCTTAATGGCTGAGTAATATTTCAAAGTAGCAAATACTACTTCAACTTTCAGAAGTATCTGGAATTTTTCATTCTCCATACTCTTTCTACCTAAAAGGTGACTCAGTATAACTTAATATAATCTTATAATTATAAGATGCTGCTTATAAGAACATTCAGTTTCTATGCTAACAGTTTATAGAATGATGGTTATCTGAATTTCTGAATCAGAAAACTCTGAATTTCTATTTCTGCTTCTTTAAATGACTTACTCCTTTTTCCTCTCATAATCTCACCAGTCCTTGTTTTTCTATAACTGGCTATCCTCCTTGTAGTTCCCTCATATGATCCATTATTTTTTTTTTTAAAACAACATTTTGTCTTTTATATAGCCTTTTTTCACCACCTGGAACCTGTTCCTCCCTTTCTCAGCCTGCCACATTCCTCATAGCCTCCAGAACAAAATATATCTTCTGAGAAGCCTTTTTTGAACAATTTTTCTGATTACTTGACTTTGCAGTCTTTCTATTAAAGTGGCCCTTTTATTCTGTTTTTATTACATATACTTACAAGTTTCAGGCTATTCTTCAAATAATCTTAAGCTTCCACATACACATGAGATACACATCACTCAATTATAAATTAGCCAACAGGAACCATCAGTTTTACTTTTTTTGTGCCTAGGACAAAGGGCTTTTAATAAAATATTTTAGACTATTCTCATTATACAAAAAAGGTTAATTTTTAATTTATCACAATTTTTTCCTTCCTTAAAAGATACCAAGTTAATAGAAGTGCTCTAATTGATTCAAATGTATGGTTTTTTTTAATGCAGTAAAATGTGGCTATGAAATTATATCAATGTATCATTTTATAAAATGTTACTACAAAGTAGAGGAAGCATATAACTGTGTATTTTAAATAAATTCAACTGAATAGAAAAATGCAGTGTTAATGTGAATAAGAAACAGATTTCTTATGTTCAAACAATAACTTTTATCTCAAAGCAGCAGTGAGTACTGTAATAATCTACACAGATACACAAACAACATTGAAAAAGTATTCTCTCATTAGCCAAAACATACTCAGCTCTGTTACGACACAGAAAAACTGTCAACCAAACCAGGCTACTAAATAATTTGAGAGTGAGAGGTGATCTTATTGAAATTTGGGGGAGGAGGAGTCACAGTTTACTATCTCATTTAAAATAGTACAAAGAGGTTTATTTTAAAAGTTGCCCTTCTCCTACGGTTGGTCAACACTAGATTCTAGATTGATCTGAAGAATAAGAGGCTCCTGTATTTTTAGTGAGGCTGTTTTGGGGAGTGGGATAGGTCTAGGGATCTAATCCTATGGATTCCTTTTAGGATAGTTCAAGGAGAAACTGCTGAGTGCTTCAGTCTGCTGCATGGTGAACAGTTGTCTGTGTGCCAAGTGTGAGATGAATGGGCTGGGAAACAGCTGAAACGAGGCTCCTTCCACCCTGACCCCCAAAACAGGGTTTCTAATGGAAAGTCTGACAGATCCTTTACTGTAGTGGCACTACTGGGGGCAGCTATAATATTATCCTCATAATTCTACTATATAATAACAACAAAGAAAAAGAAGGTGAAGGGTCATTGTGCTTTGTCTTTAGAATTAAGATGGCTGTCTTCATCCTTACAGTATACTCTTAATTCTGAAGACACATCTTAATAACCTCTAAATAGTTCCAACAAAAGAGCCGTGTCAGAGGAATGAGCAGGCCCCAAGGTGTTTCAACTGGAGTGTTTTCATCTGCCTTTATTGCTCTATCCCTCTCCAGAATTAAGGCAATAACCTGTGATAAATTATTCAGGAACTGCTACAGGGATCAAAGCAAAATCATTCTGTTAAAGTGCTGTTTGCAACATTTGGCACTTAGTGCGAAAACTTTTAATGTGCGCATGCTGAAAATCAAGGATTTTAAATAATTTAACATTGTGGAGTTTTTACGAAGGGACTAAAGATAGCAGGTTCCTATTTAACTACTCCTCTTCCTCTGAGAAGTTTTCATTCATTTTCCTTAAAACCAATGATGTCATGGCCAAATCAAAAATGATGCATGAGTCAGGGGTATATTGGACTATATTTTACCATGGATACAATTTAGGGGGAAAACACATATTTTGAAATAATAATGTAAAGCCAGGATTTGTCACAGTATTTTCTTTCTTTTTTCCCCTTTATGTTGAAGAGAAAAACCCAAGACAAAAATTCAATGTTCTCTTCAGTTTTATTAGGACTAAGTAAGAAAACAAAGCTATAAATTTAAGAGTTTTGCAGCATTCCTTTCCTCATGACTATATTTCAATTTGGCAACATAGGTCCTTAATATTTAAGTTTATCTTGAAATCTGCATTTGAAAAATATCCATAAATAGGGAGTTAGAAAATCCTGGTAAGGGTTGCAAATTAAATGAATTTGGCAGTCCTGCGGCATTTTCATAGAGATATTTTAACAGCATCACCTCCTGTGGATTGGAATACTAAATACTTTATTGAAGAACAAAACAGAAATGTTTTTATCTCTAGTACTTGCAAAATGAAGTACCTGAAAGCACTTTTGCATGTATTATTTATTCATCATGATAGAAAAATAGCCTTAACCTAATAAATTACATTTAAAAGCATTTAGTGCAAAAGTTTTGTTTATGATAAAGCAACAGATTTAGTTCTTTATCGGTAGCTTAAAGCACCAAGTTTTCTTTATACAAATTAGACAGATGGTGCTTACAGTAGAATTTACTAAAGGTCTGTCACAACAAATGCAGCCAAGCTGCATATTTAATCACTGCAGAATCTTGTCTACCTGCAGCTGCCAACTGCTAATCCAATTTCCCTGATAAATGTGGCAAGAGACACGATCAGCAATAAAGAGCATCTAACTCCATTTTCCTGCAGGGCGTCTTTTGATGAACATTTAGGACGGAAGCACCGAGTGCACTGTGTGGCCTTGGATCGTGGCAGCTGCATGCATTCTGCGGCACAGTTCTCAGGTTACTCACTTAATTCTGCCACTATCATTACGTTGCTATTGATCTCAGTAGCTGTTGCCTACACAGCATTACTCTAGATGAAGCTGAATCAGGCAGTTATCATGCATCAAACTTGCTCAAAAGCCTGGAGATTTCCCCTTAATTACTTGTGATTTTATTTGCAAATACCGTTAAAGTGTAATCAAGCAGTCACTTTCCAGGGTCGTTAAGAACTTGCTGGTTTAGGGATACATCACTGGAACTCCATTAAAAATGACTCTAGGAAGATGGTTTCTATCAAACGAGATGGGATTACATCAAAACGGGCTTGGAATATAATGAAATCTTCAAATGAAACATGTAATTTTATAAAGATGATATTTTTCAACTTCACTGCTTCTTTTTGATAAAAGGCACCAATAGCCTCCTTAAAGCTACAAAGATTTTCTTGGTCATTAAAAGTACTTGGAAGACATCCAAAGATATAGCTAACCTGAGTAGAAACTCTAGTGAAGAACTTCAGGCAGACTATAAACACAAAGAAAATCTGTAAGATCCTTTTTGGTTTTAAAATGCTATGACATGCTGATAAATATTCATTTAAAAAAACCCTATTTTAAATGAAAAGGTATAATATTTGGCAAATTAGTTTTCGGTAGAACAATTACGTAAAAATAATCATCAAAGGCCACCATTTTTCTATTTGTCTTCTTACTGCTTATTTATTTATTTATTTTTTGGGGTAAAAAGAAGAGAAGGCTTGCAAAAGATGGTTAATATCTCCAACATATTTCAAATAACAATAAAACATATGACTTGGGCATCACTAACAAAGGTGCCTGCATTCTCTGGCGTATATTTACCAGTCTTTTAAAAATAATAATCCATGTCAATCTATTTAATATAGCCTTGATACATTATAATTTTAGGAGATATTATTTCTCTTTAGCAGAGCTTGTGCTCCCCATCCCCCACCTTAAAATATGGGGCTGTTTTGTCACAGACAGCTTGCTACACTTAAGGATTTTACTAATAAAACATAATGTTGTCTTAGATATTATGACTGTTGCCACAGCTGAACTGACTTGTCAAATCAATCCTAATATGGCTCCCACAGGCACATAAAAACCTTATTTAGCTATCAGTTATCCTAATCACTTTGTTCAGTTTAAGAATGCAATACTTCAAAGACCAGTTCCTATTTATACATATATGCCTAGCCATTTAATAAAGTCTTGATTTATATAAATTCTTGTTTAAAAAATATTTAGAGATGTAGTGTTTTAGCATGTGTATGTTTGTGTATTCCTCCATATGGATATGTTGAAACAGAGTGCAGGGTAGATGAGGGAATAGGGATGTTTAAAGTGGTGTACCCACGAGAAATGTTCAATTAAAGATAGTAACTGCCACAAGAGACAAATCTGTGCCATCTAATCATCAACTGACTGTCCTGAACCATTCGCTAACCTCAAAGTCCATTTGTATAAGAAACTAGAGAAGTGCTTAAGTGAAAAGTGCAACTCAAAGACAGATGTAATTGGAAAGCAGGTCTGAGGAGGCATAGGACACACACAGATATGCAAAACTCTTTTCTGGATCTAGATACTTTAGAAAAAACAAAATTATCTTTTCTCATGTTTGGGAAAAAAACCTACCTTTACATCTTCTTGTTTAAAGTTGTTGTTGAATATCTGTAACACTGTTTCAAAAGCAACTGTAAGAGGCAGCATGAAATTCTCAAATTCGTCCTCATCTTCGCCTGTCAGAGAAACAAAAAGGTCACCACAGTTTAAAATGCATGTTATTGTACATCGGTCTCAGCATTGAGTGCTTCATTCAGACTTAGAAATGTTCCCAAGAAGGGGTCAGCCTGCATTTACATCTGTGTCACATTTTGTGCTTTGGCTCATTGAATATTCTGGTGTTTTGCTTTCTCTTTTGCACCAAATGAAATAGCAAAATTACTTACCAGCCATTTTTTTTCTGGCTCTTTATTGGATCTAACAGACTCATGCCCCAGGCATCTCAGCCTTTTAGTTCTTAGGGCCCCCAGAGCTTCCCTAATGCCTCAAGGAAAGTATTCAAAGCCTCAGAGACAAGGATCTTTTCTCCCCTTCTCTTTAGGTGCCAAGGCCCTAAAGGGCTCACAGACTCAGGTGTCCAGATAGCTCTAAGTTATTATTCTCTTTTATTTATGTTCTTTTAAAAACATTAATTTGTTAAATGGGAGGAAAACTTTTTTTTTTTTTTTTTGAGATAGAGTCTCACTCCGTTGCCCTGGCTAGAGTGAGTGCCGTGGCGTCAGCCTAGCTCACAGCAACCTCACACTTCTGGGCTCAAGCAATCCTTCTGTCTCAGCCTCCCAAGCAGCTGGGACTACAGGCATGCGCCACCATGCCTGGCTAATTTTTTTTATATATTTTTAGTTGTGCAGATAATTTCTTTCTATTTTTAGTAGAGACAGGGTCTTGCTCTTGCTCAGGCTGGTCTCGAACTCCTGAGCGCAAATGATCCACCCGCCTCGGCCTCAGAGAGAGCTAGGATTACAGGCGTGAGCCACCACGCCTAGCCAGGAAACTTTTATCTGCAAAAAAGGATGGGGTCCCTTTTGGGTCATTTGGATTTTAACTACATTTTACATGGTACACTTCTTAAACTAAGTGTCTTTTTCTTTATATAGAAGATGGAAGAGACATTTCCTATTAATTTTTCACTTTAAAGATAGACTACAGTTTACGCAAGGATTCTGTCAAAGCAGAATCCTCACACGTGGAAAGTCACAACTGATAATTTATATAGCATTCTTTTAAAAGGGGGGTTTTGTTTAATGGGAGATTGAATTCTCTCATTCATCCTATGCCACAGGGAGCTATGAATCCCACTTTACTAATGAAGAAATAGGCAGAGAAAGGTTAAGCGTCTTGCTTAAAGTGGCATATTTAGTTGGAGGTGGAACTATATGGCTCAGACCTCCTAATTTCTATGCCGTTAGTAGAGTTTCTAAATAGAGCATTAGAGAGGAAAGGAACTCTCAGAGAAGAGACCAACGGTCCTCAAAGTTTAGCAGCATCAATATATCACCTTCAAACTTCTTAGATACAAATTCCCAGGTACCATCCCAGATCTACTGAATCAGCAACTCTGGGGGTGGGATCCAGCAATTTTGTTTTAGCAAGCCCTCCAGATGATTCAGATGCCTGCAAATGTTTGAGGAACACTGGACTATCCATCACTTTACAGACAAGGAAACTGAGGTCATGGCAGGATAAGGATTCTTTGACTCTTAAGGAGTGGCTGATCTGATCTGTGATTTCTCTCTTCCCTTCAATCTCACATACTTTGTTTCAGGAGTCCAACAGAATCAGGGACTTAGCTTTGTTCACAAAGAAATGCTAAAAGGCCAACGAGTCCTTCCTGATGTGCTATTCTAGACAAGGGTCAAGGTCCTGGGTGAACAGTAAGGCAGATCAAATTACAATCCCTGCTCAGCCAACTGGCTATGGGACCAAGTTACTCTTCTTAGACCTTCCTCTGTCAACTGGTGATAACATTAAATCTATACAGATGCTATTCTTATTTTTCAAGGCCCAGGTCAAATAGTATCTTTCCCAATGTCTGAACTAAGCTCTCCCAAGCCCCAGTGAATTATTCTCCCCTCTCACTTTGGATTCTCAAAGCATTTTTTTTTTCTTTTTTCTTTTTGAGACAGAGTCTCACTCTGTTGCCCAGGCTAGAGTGCCATGGCATCAGCCTAGCTCATAGCAACCTCAAACTCCTGGGCTCAAGCAATCCTTCTGCCTCAGCCTCCCGAGTAGCTGGGACTACAGGCATGTGCCACCATGCCCGGCTAATCTTTTCTATATATTTTTAGTTGTCCAATTAATTTCTTTCTATTTTTAGTAGAGACGGGGTCTTGGTCTTGCTCAGGATGGTCCTGAACTCCTGCGCTCAAACGATCTGCTTGCCTCGGCCTCCCAGAGTGCTAGGATTACAGGGATGAGCCACCGCGTCCGGCCTGGATTTTCATAGCATTTTGTCTGTCTATAGTATCATTCTGCTTCGAATTGCATATAATCGAGCATGTATCTAGTAACACCAATAATATCATCTATATTATTCCACCACTAACACCATTTGATCAGGGTTACTGTGGGGATTAAATGAGATACAATTTATAATGTGTATATGTAAATTATTAGCTCTACCAGCCTACACTGACAGTATCTTCAGATTAGCTTCTGGAGAGCTGAGATTGTGTCTTTCTGTTTCTCAGTAAAGGAGAATGATGTAGGGCTCTGTAGTAAACAGGCCCAGGTGTCTGACTCCACTATATACTTTTAACTTTAGATATTTACTTATCACTCTGAGTCTCAATTTTCTCATCTATAAAATAAGAATAAAAATGCCTATCTTTGAAAGTTATCGTGAAGATTAAGTGTTGTAACACATGAAAAATAGAAGATGCTCAATAACTATTAGTGGTGCACTAGTATTATAGTATTAGTACCTAGAACAGTGCCTGGTATATATTAGGAAAATACTGTGTTTCAATGAAAAGTAGTTGCTTAATAAAGGTGAATTTTAAAAAATAAGCCATGAAGCCATGTCATTTTTTTTTTGGGAGACAGAGTCTTACTCTGTCACTCTGGATAGAGTACGGTGGTGTCATTGTAGCTCACTGTAGCCTCAAACTCCTGGGCTCAAGAGACCCTCCTGCCTCAGCCTCCTGAGTAGCCGGGACTACAGGCGCATGCCATGATGCCAGGTTAATTTTTCTGTTTTTAGTAGAGATGGGGTCTCACTCTTGCTCTGGCTGGTCTTGAACTACTGAGTTCCAGCAATCCTTCTGCCTCAGCCTCCCAGAGTGTTAGGATTACAGGCAAAGCCATGTAATCTTATTCTTCTAAGATAAAGTATTTTCTAAATGTGTAATAATTAATGAGAACAATGATAATTATCACTGTAGGCAGACAAGGGTGCTGGAAAGATTGAATGTTTTGAAATCAAAAAGTTTATCTAAGCCTGAATCCTGGCTTTGTCATTTGGGTCTGGTTTTGGGTAAAGTCACTTCACTCATCCAAGCCTTAGTGTCCCCATCTGTAATTAAGAGAACATAATATTTACTTCATAAAGTTAGCTAGCTGTGAGGATTAAATAAATGACAAAGCATCTGTAACCCCTCTTGCTCAGTGCCTGGCACTTTTAATAAATGACAGCCATCAGTGTTTTTGTTGTCTTGAGTTTAGTACGGACTTAGAGAGGTGATTATGGTAATCAAATAAAGTGTGACTACAAGATTGCCAGCCCAGAACCCTTCCTTCGGGAACAAAGCTTTTACAAGGTAAGAATGTTTACTCAGAACAAAGACAAATTCAGAACTTTAAAATTTCAACCCCTCACTTAATATTCTGAGCTACAGATCAAAAAAACTTTCTGATTCTACCTCTTTCCCCAATCAAATTTTGAGGCAAACAAGAAGCACAAGAGATAAGCCACCAAAATGTGCGGGGAGAAGGTAAAGGAGCAAATACTAAAGACAGTAATGTGAGCGGCAATTCTATTTAAATGTCACTTTCTCAGAGAGACTTTCTCTGATCACTCTATCTAAAATGGTACCCACAGTGCCCCTCCCACATCATTTTCCAACCTCATAAGCAAATTTACTTTTCTTATGGGAGCTGATTATTAATTTTATATATTTATTCATTTATTGTTTATCTACTCTACTGTAAGCTCCTTAGTGAAGGAATTTGGTCTATTTTGATCATGGCTGTATCCCTAGTATCTTGAATAGGGTCTGGCATTCAAGAAATATTTGTGGAGTGACTGAATAATAGTAGTTATTTCCTGAGTACTTATATGCAGGCAATGAATTTAGTACTTTATTTACTTAAAAACCACTTAGGTGGTTCTTAGTATGTTCAAAGCACTGTTGGAAATTATTAATGGTCACAACACTCCCATGAAATTGTATGATTTCCTTCATTTTACATGTGAGCAGAGAGTCTCAAAGGAGTTAAGCAGCTTGCCCAACATCCTCCAGCTGGAAAATGTCAGTAAGCTAGGATCCCCAGTCAGGCAGGTCTGCTTTACTCCCAAGCTCCTGCTCTTCCTCCTCTTGCTCTGATGGGGTGGAAGGCATCAGAGATGGGAACTAAAGTTAGTGTCATAGAATGCTGAGTTTGGAGATGCATAAAGTCAGAAGAGGGTGAAAAACAATCAGCTTGGTTCTGGCGAGGAAAATGGAATTCCTAGGTAATCATTTGAGCTTAGGTAGGCAAATGTGAGACACCGGTACATTATTACAACAGAAATGTTTATGTTAGCACTGTTCCTTGTTACTGCAACATGTTATGTCATATCACCAAAGCTGGAGAACTGGACATTTTTGTTTACAACATGCAAACAACTTTATTCAACATCTGTTAAAGATTTTTTTCCTCATTTGTATTACCCATAAAGGTATCATTTACTATTTCTGATGTGAAAGGAGAAAACATGAGCTCACTCTCTTACAACTGCATATCCAAGTATGCAGTCATATATTTAGTATGCTAAATGTATATGTGATCATTTTATGAATAATAATTGAAGCTGACAATTTTGTTTTCTAACAAGACAAAGATCCAGAAATCAATATGATCTGAAGGTGAAGTGCCAATTTATAGACTAATATTTTCATTGCTTTCAGGCAAAGTAAATATTAACATGATAAATAATCATGCATAGAAAGAAATGATATATTCTTTGGCTTTTAGGTAAAACCCAAAACTAATCACCTATACTGGGTTTCCAGGGATATGATTCAACAGAATGTTATTCATTTCGTAAGTTCCAAACATTTTTTATCTTTAGAGAAGTCACATTAAAATACAGTAACTCTTTTAGTATATTGTCTAACATTTTGTTTGTAGGACATTTCATTTATTATTTTGTACAATTTAAAACCTCAAGCAGTAGGAATATAAAATGGTAGGGCCTATGGAATACGGTGATCCACTGTTGAAACCTTTTGGCAGTTACTCAAAAAGTTAGAGTTCCCATTTGACCAAGCAATTTCACTCCTAGGTATTTACTCAAGAGAACTGAAAGCACATGTCCACACAAAAACTTGTGCGCAAATGTTCATAGCAGCATTATTTCATAATAGCCAAAAGGTAGAAATGATCCAAATGTTCATTAACTGATGGATAAACAAAATGTGGTACATCCATACAATGGATTATTTAGCCATCGAAAAGAACAAAGTACTGACACATGCTGTAATATGGATGAATCATGGGAACATTATGCTAAGTGAAAGAAGCCAGACACAGTGGCCACATATTATATCTGTGGTCCTCAAGCCCTGGGCTGCAGATTGGTCCTGGTCTGTGGCTTGTTAGGAATTGGATCACACAGCAAGAGGTGAGTGGTGGGGGAGTGAGCGAAATTTCATCTGCATTTACAGCCACTCCCATCACTCGTATTACTGTATAAGCTCCACCTCCAGTCAGATCAGCAGCAGCATTAGATTCTCACGGGAGTGTGAACCCTGCTGTAAACTGCATGTGCGAGGGATCCAGGTTGTGCACTGCTTATGAGTATCTAATGTCTGATCTGAGGTAAAGCTGAGGCTAGCACTGCAGAGCAGCTGCAAACACAGATTATCATCAGCAGAGAGGTTTGACTGCACAACAAAGGTAATGTGCTTGAATTATCCTGAAACCATCCCTCCCCAGCCACCATGGAAAAATTGTCTTCCATGAAGGTCTTCCACGGACCTTCCATGGAACGTCCTTCCATGTTGCTGCTGTGTACGGAGGATACATGGGCTATATATCTCAGGCCTTTCCTGCTGCTGTTATTCAGGTCCCCATCCCCGATGTCTACCAGACATACTGAGTGTGGTGACAAAAGCAAAGACAAACCGCAGAAACACCACTGAAAGAATGCTTTACTATTTATGAAGAAAGAACATGTGGAATTAGCACATATATGCAACCTGAAAGTGAAGAATGCTATGAAAGACCTTCCATGTCTTCCATGTAATCACTGATACCAAAAAGGTTGGGGACCATGGAGTACTACTCAGCCACAAAGAATAACAGTGAACTAACACCTCTTGTATTATCCTGGATGGAGCTGGAGCCCATTCTCCTAAGTGAAGTATCACAAGAATGGAAAAACCAGCGCAACATATACTCACCATCAAATTGGTACTAATTGATCAATACTTAAGTGCACGTACGGAAGTAACATTCATTGGGTGCCGGGCAGGTGGGAGAGGGGAGGAGGGGATGGGTATATTCACACCTAATGTGTGCAGTGCTCACTGTCTCGGGGATGGGCATGCTTGTAGCTCTGACTCGGGTGGTGCAAAAGCAATATGCATAATCTAAACATTGGTACCCCCATAATATTCTGAAATAAAAAAATGATATTGGAACAACAAGAAAAGGTTGGGGACTGCTGTATATGATTCTATTTATATTAAATGTCCAGAATAGGGAAATCCACAGAGACAGAAAGCAGATTAGTGGTTTACAGAGGATGGGGAAGCAGGAAAGAGGAGTAACTACTTAAACGAGTAATTACTAAAAGGGTTTCTTTTTGGGATGATGAAAATGTTCTGGAATTAGATAATGGTAATGGTTACACAACCTTGTGAATATTCTAAATATATTAAATACCACTGAATTGTATACTTTAAAAGGGTGAATTTTATAGCATGTGAATCTCAAAAAAAAAAAAAAACACACACACAGAACAAAAATCTGGGTACGCTTCCCTCCCAAATATATACAAAACAGTGAAACTTCTCATTTCTCCAAATTTGAATGCAGCTGGATTACTGGGGAGTTGGAGAAGTGGGCAAGCAGAAACAAATGAAAGAAATAATTAAAGTAATTCAAAATGATGACAGCCAACAGTTACTGAGAATTTATTGTATAAGTATTGCATGAAACACTTTTGCATTAGTGACAGGTTAGTATGGAAGGCAGAATAATGACCAACTCCCTTTTGATCTGTGGAACCTGTGAATATGTTAGGTTATATGATAAAGAGGAATTAAGGTTGCCAATCAACCGACCTTAAAATTGAAAATTATTCTGGGTTGTTTAGGAGAATCCAATATAATTCAAGGGTCCTGAAAGTGGAAGAGAAAAGCAGATGTGGGAGAACCACAAAGATGGAGCACGAGAAGGACACTGTCTGACATTTCTGGAGAAAGGGAGCGATGGGCCAATGAAAGCAGGTAATCTCTAGAAGCAGCACAAGGCAAGGGAACAGATTCTTCCTTTGAGCCTCCAGGAAGGAACACAGCCCTGATGACCTTGATTTTAACTCATTGAGGCCCATTTTAGACATCTGACCTCCAGAATTGTAAAATAATACATTTTCATTGTTTAAGCCACTAAATTGTAGGAATTTGTTACAGCAGTAATAATAGGAAACTAATACAGTCAGTAAAGGTCAGGTCTCCTGTTATGAAGCTCTGGTCCAAACTAAAGAAAATTAAGAGGAGGGACACACGAGGAGACCATTCCAAACCAAGTAACAGTGGGTGATCTCAGAAAAGACTTTTGCAGGTCAAGGCTCACATCATCTGCTGTTTCCCAATGCTTCATTATGGTAGAACCTCTAAAGTTTTATTAGAATAAGACTTGAGAAATTGGCTTAGACGGTCCCTTGATCTTGGTTCAGAATTTGGTTTTCATTTCAGTTTCTCTCTAAACTGTCTAAGAGTTCTAGCTAGCTTTGAAATGACTTGTGGCTTCAGGCAGGGCAGCATATTTTAGAATCTGTCAGGAAGTGTCATCAACTCTTGCTTCTACAGGGAAATAATAGCTGCAAGTACTGAGGGGAGAGCAGATGCATTAAGAGCACTGAACTTGCCTCATTTTGTGGTCCCAGGGGCAGTCAGTGCTTCAAATAGTGCACTCAATAAATATGTTTCTTAATTAATATTTTCTAAGAACTTGCTTTGTAATACGAATTGCTCTAGGCCTTTTCATTTATCTTTATCTTATTTAAACCATATGCTAACTTTACAAAGTAGGGATCTCCATTTAACAGATGAGAAAACTGAGGTTCTCTATAATTCCTCTCCCTGGGGAACCAGAATGTTTATTTTAGTTCCCCAAAGAAAAATACACTGTCCATTGCAGATTATTGCTACTCTTTTTCTAAGAAACCCACCCTGAAAGTCTCATCCGTGAAGCATCGCATTTCTTGGTGTGTTCTGGACTCACTACTCTCAAAACTAGGTAAGTTATTAAAACTGGATCTGGACTTTTTTTTTTTTTTTGAGACAGAGTCTCACTCTCTTGCCTGGAGCGAGTGCCGTGGCGTCAGCCTCGCTCACAGCAACCTCAAACTCCTGGACTCAAGCGATCCTACTGTCTCAGCCTCCCAAGTAGCTGGGACTACAGGCATG
>CAUYSK010077231.1:0-27023 GCA_963575035.1 Avahi laniger | reverse complement strand
TGTACTCGCCATCAAATTGGTACTAACTGATCAACACTAGGGTGATCACATGGCAGAAATACTCTCCAGGGATTAGGGGGATGGGGGGAAAATCTACAACTAAAGGACATGGGGAGCACTAAAGGGAGGGAAGGGCACGCCTTTAACCTGCATTTGGGTGAGGCAAAGACATAAAGTGTAACTAGAATGTTTGTACCTTCACAATACCTTGGAATAATAATAAAAAAAAAAGTGAATTTTTGTATCAATGTCAAAAATAATAATAAGCTTTATTTTATTCAACCTAAAGCATATACATGTACCTCCATAATAACAAAGAATATCTTAAGTATTATAAGTGTTCCAAAAGGAATAAAGCAAAAAAATTATGTGTGTGTGCGTGTGTGTTTATTTAATATGTAGACAAAAACCAAGAAAATACTTAGTGGTTCCCAAACACAAAAAGAAGTGTGAAAATAAAAACTGTATTACTTAAAGATAACCTAAAATATGTTAAACAGAAACTTTTTTGTTGTTGTTTGTTTGCCTAAAGGCTAATGATTCATGTACTTTTATCTTTTACATACAGAAAACGTCAGTATACAAATGATCATGATTCACGTGTTTAAAACAAAGTATCAAACTCTTCCCAGCCAAAAAGTTTAGAGGTATGACAAACAAAAAACAGTTTATGAGTATGACAATGATCTGAGTTAGCTGGGTATGGCATAGCATTAAACAGGATCCAATTAACACCCAAGGAAATATCAACATCACTGCAGAACAGAAAAGAAGGAGCACCCTGTGTCAACTGTGACCTCTACAACAACAGTTTCAGTGAGGTGGTAGGGAGGAAAACCTAAACAAAGCGGATCTAAACAGGTAAAAGGTAAAGGAGTAGAGACAGTATAGACAACTCTTTTGATGAATTTGGTTTTGAAAGAGAGCAGAGAAATGTGGGAGTAACTTGATGGGGATATAGGATTAAAAGAAGGTTTTAATTTTTTTTCCAAAATGGGAGCTATTATAGCATATTTCATACCAGTAGAAATGATTCAGTACAGAGGAAGAACTTGATACTGTAGGGATAAAGGAAGTAACTACAGAAATCAGACACAAGTAGAAGGGTTGGCCTTAGCAGCACAGATCCATAGTAACAGATTATGGGCACAGATGCAGCAGATTGGTAGATCTGGTGGTAGAAAGATTAAGAAGTTCTCCTTTAATTGTTTCTGTTTACTCAACGAAATAAGAAGTTAAGCCATTTGTACACGCTAGAAAAAAATTTTATTTTTTTATGAGACTATTATATTAGTTTACTTTATCAATATGATAATCAATAACTCATTTTAACAACCTAAAGTTTTTGAAATGTGTATATAATTATCTACCTGCCTTCAAGACGAGTCACCTCTTCCTGCAGAAGTTCTTCACTGGTATGGGTAAAATTCAATGGCGAGAGCACATTGTCTAGGTCCCCCTGCCCCTTAGAGGTGTACTTCCTTTCTGTCTGAGACTCCTCCAGTGGCCTATAGAAAGACACACTACGATTGTTAAAGGCCTTTTATCTTTGCAAACAAAAACAACACACAACCAATTTGTATTTCCCAGTTGTTATTGGTAATTAAACTCTTTGGAACTCTTCAGTTTGTCTCCTGCTTTACAAAAAGAACACTGAGAGAGTAAAGAGTCAAGAGATGCTGCATCTCTTAAAAGTTAGCAGAAATTTACTCCTTTGTTAACTGGAATTTGCCAGTTTTTCAAGAGAAAAAGACAGAATGGCGAAATCACTTAATTGGCACTTGATACCTTGAGCCAAAGAAACTGAAAGTTATAGGAGTGAAGTGTGAAGGGGTGAAAACCTAACATGTACAGTGAACACTATTTGGGTGATGGGCACACTTATAGCCATGATTCTATTATTATGAAAGCGATTCATGTAACCAAAAAAATTTGTGCCCTTTCAATATTTTGAAATAAAAACATTTAATTGAATTTAAAAATAAAATAAAACAAATAAGTAAATAAAGAAGAAGGGAGGGGTTAAAACTTACCTATCAGGTACAATGAACACTATTTGGGTGATGGGCACACTAAAAACCCTCACTTAAGCATTATAACAGGTATCTACGTAACAAAAACATTTGTACCCCCTTAATATTTTGAAATAAAAAAAGAAATTTTATGAGTTTTATAAAAAAAAAGACAGTTATAGGAGAGTTCTGAAAAGGATAAAATTGTACAACAGACTTATATCAAGCAAAAGGAGCATGGCTCATTCTATTATTTTCCACAACAAACTTCTCACAGTGATAATTCATATATAAACATAAAATTAGTTTTAGGAATGTGTTTAAAAGGGCTAGCTCAATGGCTGGTTATAACTGATGATAAGCAGCTACTAATCACAACCTATTCTACCAAGAAAGGGAGGCCTTCCAGGAAACGTGGACTACAATTCCCTTAATATTCGGAGTTTCACCAAAAGTACAAACTGAGAAATAGGTTTCTAACTTTCTAAACATCAGAGTCTGTTAGGGACCCAAACTGGAGGCAGAAAAAAACTAACCATGCAAAATTTTATTATACTCTAAAACCTAATTCGGAAATTAAAACTGAGTAAGAAAACCCACAATATGATCAAACATAAAATTATGAATATGTAATATTGAAACTGATGCTTAATGCCAAACCATCAAGTGGCTAAGATGAATAATACTTAAGATTAAATACACCTTATGGCTTCTACTGGGTGTTGAGTGTCAGTTGCCTTCAATTTTTCTCGTAGCTTCTCCTTTTGCATTCTTGCCTCATGGATGAAATTTTCTTGAGACTGAAGAGCTGCCTTCAATTCTCTCTTTTCTTCCCGCAGAGCCTGCAAAAAAAAGTCAGATATTATTACAATTTTCCTTCGGTTCTCTCTTTTCTTCCTCCAGAACCTACAAAATACTAAAAAAAAAAAAGCAAAAAAATAGCTATTATTACAATTTTTCCATTTCATGAGAAAAGGAAGCCAGGGAGTCAGACTGTAAGTTATATTATAGTTCTATATATAAGTAAGTTATAGTATAGTTATATATATATTATAATAATATCTTATATTATTCACAATATTAACAAAGTTATCACTATCTGATCCATCAGCTACAGAGTAGGGAAGAAAGTACAGATTTTGGAACCCAGTTCTAAGTTAATTATTCTCTAGCACTCAAACACACACTTCCCCCAATTATAGTAATTTAAAAACATACCTCTAATAGTTTTTCAGATTCTCTCAATTGTTCTTCTTTTTGCCTCTGCTCCTGCAGAACAGTTGTATTGGTTCCAACCAAGTCATTGACCCTCATGGTGAGGCGCTCTATTTCCAACTCATTGGCACAGATAGTGTCATTGGCTCGCTCCAGTTTACTGCTCAGGTGCTGAATTTCTGATTGGGTGGAAAGCTCCACAGACTCTAACTTCTGTTTCCGATTGGCGAGCTGAGCCTAGAAACACATAGATTATCAACAGGAAAAAGGGAAATGATAAAAGAATAACCAATGAATAAGCAAGACTAAAATGAAACTGAGTATCATTTCCATGAAAACACAAGCATTAGCTCACTAAAATATATATAATAAATATCTTTAGAAGGCGTAAGAAAGAATTAAGGAAGTAAAGGGATTCCTTGCTGCTCCTCTACTGAAAAGACATCTGTAATATTCTACCTACTTGTGCAGAAATCAACTGCAACCACAAGCCATCATATAGGAAAAGTGGAGTTATCGCCTCCTTAAATAGGAAATAGGAACAATAATGCATTCTTCAATTTCTTATGGAAGTTCAGAAATTAAAATTAATATTTTAAAAATCACTAAACTTCTTAAATTCATAGTTCAAATTTCTCCTGTCCCCACCCACAGCATGTTGTATGTAATTATTCTGTTTTAACATTATTTTCAGATACATGACAAATACACATATTCAGATTATTCAAAGTGATCACAAAATACTGTTTGAAATCGAAGAGGTGAGGGAATTGTGGAATTTTATTCATTAAGGAAAAAGGTGCTTACAAGGAAGGAGAGATTGGTTCTGTCGTTGGTTTTTGGACATTTCCTGAACTAAAGATTTAACCAAATATATGCATCTCAAATTAGTTTCTCTCAACGACGTATTTACTGAGGTACATAAAAATGAAACCACTTTAACAATTGTCTCATAGACCTGTAGTATATATTTGCTAACTTTTAGGCTACGCAATCCAGTCATATTGGTTTTTAGCTCCCAACTTTCTAGTTTTCACAAGTTCACCAGCATCCAGACTGGTACTTTATCTACACACTGAAGATGAACATAAATCATCTGTGAAGGTAAACTTCTCTTATTCTAAATATTTCTAAAGGTAAAAGCACATAATTTTATTTTAGAAATATAAGTGGAAATGTCTCTAAGAAATCTATCTGCTGCAGATTTAAAGATTTTATTGTAAACAGTACAGGGCCAAAATCCTGTACCATATATTGTGGTCACATAAAGTAAATGCTAAAAAAATGTCCATAAGCCAGAGAGAGGATAGGAGGAGAGAGGCAAAGAGACAGATAGTGTTTGTATAAATTACTGGTCAAGATTCCAGTGTAAAAAGTCAATTTTTTTTTTTTTTTTTACCAGATCTCTACAGGAGTATGAAAGGAGGACATCAACACAGGTTTAGAATTGCTAGAATAACTGCTAGGCATGCAATTGTCTCCAGACTTTTAAATATAAATGTTTGTCCAAGATGAAATCTTATACAGAATCCTGCACAGAATAAATAAATATTGAGATTAGGTGAGGGTAAAAAGGAGAAATGGGCTGAAGCACGGCTTGCTGAACCTCCCCCAACCCTGCCTTAACCTGCACAGCAGCCCTGAGGCTTAGCAGAACACAGCCGGAAAACCACTGTCCAAAGGGCACTCAGGAGGAAACACAACATCTAATTGCAAAATACTAGTGGTATCTTCTTAACACTGTAATAGCTACTTAACACTATTCAACTCAAAACTGTAATCTTAAAGTAAACTCAATATTGAAGTTATATAGTTTAATTAAGCTATATTTTAACCAGTAAGTCTAGATTTGCTACTTAAAAATGAATCAACTTCTCAGTTTGAAGAATGAAGAACATAAACATCTTTTATTAGTTATTTCAGTCATGCAAAAACACAATGTTTTCTAAGCATAGTGAAAAGTACGTAATCATCGCAAGCACAAATTCTAAATTTCCATTAACTAGAATCAATACACTAGGCCTGTACTGTCCAATATGGCAGTCGCTACAGTCACATGTGGCCATTGTGCACCTGAACCACGGCTAGTCTGACTTGATTTCAAAAGCTCAGTTAAAAAAAAGAATATAAATATTGTAATGATAATATTTTTTACATACTGAGTTGACATATTATTAAAAATTTTACCTGTTTCTTTTTACTTTTTTAATGTGACTACTAGAAAATTTTAAGTTATAACTGTGACTCTCATTATATCTCTATTAGCACTGCACTAATCTCAAGAATACTCTTCCAATACTAAGAAAGTCAAAAATAATCCTATAAACCACTTATAAAATAATGATTATTTCTCTTAAAAATGTGGCTTTAGAGATATTTTAAGGATTATTTTTAAGCTGTTTTTTTTTTGCACTAACCACTAATATTTTGAACCAGAAACCAGAAATTCCTCTTATTTATCTAACATTTAGCATTCTAACTATTCTATTGAAGTGGGTGGAGTTATTTCAACAAAACAAATCACAATACAGGTGGTTAAAAGAAACAATTAAGAAGGCAATTTTCATCAGGAGACAAATACAAAAGCCAAGGATGTGCAGCTAAGTGAGAGACAGAGAGAGAGAGAGAGAGAGAGAGAGAGAGACAGGGAGAGAGAGAGAGGGAGAGAGAGAGAGGGAGAGAGAGAGAGGGAGAGAGCGAGAGGGAGAGAGAGAGAGGGAGAGAGAGAGGGGGAGAGAGAGAGAGGGAGAGAGAGAGATATCTTTGAAGTAGGAGACACTTGGACTAATGGCATAATTACTCTATAGAACCATTTGAGAAGTAATTACAGGCTATTGTTAGGATCCTCCAGCATTTTTTTAAATAAGTAATAAGACTTTGCTTTGAGTAAGCGATTAGGGAGAGAAAAAGGCAATACTATGTGTGCACATTTAAAAAGGAGAGAACCAATCTGCCCTCTCCCAACTCCCTAATGCAACACCAGAAACTTCACAGAAACCCCCCATGGGCCTGAGTGGGCATCGCTGTATTCTCAGCCCCGTGTGGAACGTTTCTGGTATGAAAATGCCATTTTGAGAAACACTGGCTGTGGAGCAATCTGCTGAGAAACGCATTTCTCCGAGGACGGGAGGACTGGAAGCCGCGCTGTCAATGTCGTGAAGCCGGGAGTCTTCCACGCAGGAAGAGCTCTTGCCAGCACTTCAGGCCACAGCTGGGGTTCCTCGACTCCTGCCCACCTCCTAGGGTGTCCATGGGGTCCCGTCCCTCGTCGTGACTCTCACAGCCCACTTGATCCCAGCCCGCTGCCTCTGCTCTAGAGGGGCCGGGGCAAGCTAGTGGAGATACATATTACAATATTAACTTTTTAAATATCATATTAGCTCTCCATTAGGGTGAACAAGGTACGTAGAAAAACCATAACAGAGCATTAGTCTCTGTCTACATACACTTAGCACACTGATTCTGTCCAGATGACATCCTCAGAGCCAACTCCAGGGACACATGGGAGGGGGAGGCTGAGGCTGAAAGCGCTCCTTCTAGGTGGAAATTCAGTCTGAAGATGCAGGTGATGGAGGAGAGGGAGCGCGGAAGGACTGAGATCTGGGTGAGGGGGTGGATCCATCCGGGTCCTTCCTGATGTGGGCCCTGGATCCCAGAGGAAGCCTGGCACAGGGCCACTAGCAATTGGGACTAATTGTAGCTCCTGTTTCCTGAGTTTCTAGAAAGGACAAGCCCCTTGCATACATTCTCATGGAATCCTCATCTCGGCGGCAAAGGAACAGGGAGCCAGAGAGGGGAGGAATTTGCCCAAGGTCCCCCTACCTCTTAAGACAGAACTTCTGCCTGGGGAGGGCCAGCGACGTAGGCTTGCACGGGGAAAGTCTGAAGTCCTGTAGTCTTGCAGAGTCCAGGGACCCGGGTGCGGGCTGGGCAATCTGCAAATTCCTGGGAAGCATTAGGGTGGAAAGCTCACTAGGTGCTCACAGCACAGATGGAGAAAGATTTCTCATGCAGAGATTAGGATATGTAAAAGTGAAAAGTTTATTTTATCTTCTCAGAGGAGAGAGAGAGAGTGAACGAGGGAGGGGGAGGTGGCGTGGCAGATTTTAAGTGCAATGAAGAGAAAAAAAATAGTGATGGCCCTCAGCTGTCAGGTGATAACAAAAGGCAGCAAGATGTCAAAGTTCAGGTGTTGGTTTCCTGCCTTTCCTTGGAGACGGGATTATCACAGGAGATGTGACTCTGTCCTGGAGATGTGGTCCGGGCCTGGAGCTCATACCCTGCTGTCCACTCAGGAACTTTTTAGACTGTAAAAAAGCAGATTCTTAAATAAACCATTTTGAAAGAGAGAGATTTACTCTCTTTTGCATCCTTTCAGCTCTTTTCAGAAGTTGTGCAGAACAGAACTCCTGCAGGGCGCCTGTTAGTGAGAGAGCTCATAGGATTGATCTTTGACCGTTATGGGGGAAATTGTGGGATTAAGTATCTTCCTGCTATTTTCGCAAGGCAGCCCCTTTCAGGAAGGGCTTTGGGAGCATCCTCCTTTGGCTCTGTCCGTGGCTGGCCCTTGTGGCCATGTAGCTCACTAGCTGCACGCGTGGACTCTTCACCAGAGCAGCAGGGTCACTTCCTGTGAAAACGGAAGGTGCTGTGGGCAAGCCTGGTGGCTGGTCAGGATATTACTCTGGGTCACAGGCGCCTCTATGAAAAGAGACAGCTCTGCCAGCGTCTGGCTTCTGGATAGCTGAGCTGAAGGTGTCACTGCATGTGAATTAAGCATGTCGTCTCTGGCCTTAGGCTGCCTGGGATTTGAATCTACTTAGCTGTGATATTTTGATTAAGCTAAGCTCTCTAAGACTCAATGTCTCGTCTGTAAAATGGGCCCAATTTGGGGGGATTAATGAGACAATCCAGGTGGTATACCTGGCACAGTGCCCATATATTATGCTCAGAAACATCAGCTACTATTCTAAGGATAATTATTGTTATTGAGAGCTGGGCCTCTGGAATGAGACCCATCAGGGTTTAACTATTGGCTCTTCTATTTATTGGTCATGTGATCTCGGAGTCATCATTACCTCCCCAAGGTTCAAGTTTCCTTATCTGTAAAATGGGCACAATAGGCGTGGCTACTTCATAGAGTCAAGAAGATTAAGCGTGTGAATCCATTTAACGTGTTCGGCACGTAGTATATTTGTTATTTTTTATCTCTGTGTTCAGCTGTAAGTTTTTCATACCTGGAGGAGGTAACTGCCCTTTGGTGCTAAAACAGGAAGGCGTTCAGACCTATTTAAGGCCTGTTGGACAGAGAGTAGCTTTTTAAGCTAGCAGGTGACAGGACATGTGTCCCAGATCTGCTGACTGTAAAGCTGGGGCTTTTCGGCCTGGCGCTCCTCCTTGGGCCAGGTGTTGGGGGACCCTTGTGAAGACAGTGACGGCCTGTTTTGTTGCACGGCCATGGTGGGTGTGGCTCCAATGTCATCTCCTTCAGGACTGGGGTGGGGCTGGGGGGGATGGGGGAGCTGTTCCTTGAAGCGGCACTCATGTGTCAGAGGGGAGAAGGTGCTGAAGCCTCTTGAGGAAGGTGCGGGAGTCTGAATTGAACACAGCAGTCCGCGGAGAGATGCAGAAAGTTTCCGAGATGGAATGATTTCCTGGCAGTATTTTTTTTAGAAGACTGACCTGGTGGCTGTTGGAGGTGTGGGCAGGATGTGACATCTGGAAGCAGCTGCATTGGCTTGTGCACACCAGGGCTGAGTGTGCAAGCTGGTGCCAAGCAGAGCCACCCTCAGCCTCTCGTCTGACTCAAGCATGGGGAGATTATGCAGGCTGCGTTGTGTTGCCAAGCGGTGCAGTCACTTAACCGTGACCTACAGATTAAGTCACCCATTGTGCTGAGTAATGAGGCATTCTCAGAGGCTTTTGTGCAAGCAAGTAGAATATTTACCCAGGTCCCAGGGAACCTGGGGACACCTTGGGAGCATGAGATGGCTTTGAAGTGGAGTCAAATGAAATCCTTAAGCCTCTGAGTAGGATGGATCTGTTCAGAATCACAGCCTGTTGATCTTGAGGACAGAATATTTTCAGTGCGAATAAATTTTCAGCAAGATGGCTTGACAGGTGAGCCTGCCCGGACACAGGGCTCTTTCTCAGCCTCATTTGCTAGGGCAAGGTGCACAGGGCAAGGCCAAGCAGAGAGGGAAAGTGGCTGGAAAGCAGGGAGCCTGGGGCCAGGGACCTGCAGGGTCACAGTCCCACCGTGCGACCTTGGGGAAGCCTCCATCCACTGACAATGAGCCCATGTTAGGCGTTCACGCACTAGCTTATTTAGTCCTTGAACCACCCTGGGAAATAATTTGCTGATGGAGAAATCAAGACTCCGAGAGGGGAATTCACCGGCTGAGGTCGCACCGTGCTGGGCGCTGTGCTGTGTGGTCTGGACCTCTTCCGTGAAGACTCTATTGCCCGATTGCTGGGAGAGCAGCAGAGAGCCCGCCTGGCTACCTCCAGGGATACGCTGCATCAGAGAGCCTCCTCGGCCAAAGTCACACCCTTCCCTTGTGACCCAAATCCAGGACTGATTAAGTTGGGGTTTTAAGGGCTGATCAATCTCATCCCACTTGGAGCACCTCTGAAAGCCGTTCTAGCTTCCGATGGTTGGCCGATCGGTCCTGGCACCTGTCTCAGAGCTCGATTCCTCCCAGCCTCTATTGCTTCCTTCCTTGCTCTTACAGGGGTGCATGTGCAAAGGAGGCACCCTGCTATTCCCTTAAAAATCTCCTGCACACTACACTCCATCTCAGAGTCTGCTTCCTGGGGAACCCAACCCGTGACAATGCAGTGAGAAAATGCTGAAGGCTGGAGTCAGTTCTTCCCTCTCTGGGGCCTGGTTTCTTCATTTGCAAAATACAAGTGATAGATCAGTGGTTCTCAAAGTATGGCCTGTGGACCCCTGAGGGTGCCCGAGACACTATCAGGACATCCAGGAGGTCCAAACCATTTTCGGAAGAATACTAAGATGTTGTTCGCTGTGCTCACTGAGTTGATATTTGCACTAATGGTGTAAACAGTGGAGCCTTAGCAGTGGCATCAAACTGTGCTAGTCTCATCACGTTCTTTACCACCATGTACTTGTAGTTTTTTTTTTTTTAAAGCCAGTTTCACTTAAGAATGTCCTTGATAAAGCAGTAGAAGTTATTGATTTTATTAAATCTCAGCCCTTGAGTACACTTCTTTGTACTATTCCACGTGTCCAAATGCAGACCGAAGTGCGGTGGTTGCCCTGAGAAGCGGCTCAGGTGCGATTGTTGGAGTCATAAGCTGAACGAGTTGCTTTTTCTACGGAACACATTTTTAATTGAAAGAACAAGTGACAGACAAGCTATGGCACACACTTCCTTGGAAACGAACAAAGTGAGCCTGTCACTGCAAGTCAAACAACTCACAGTATTCATTAGCGATGATAAAATTCAAGCTTTTAAGTGAATATTAGAAGTTTGGAAAAATCGTATCTGTCGCCATCAGCTTGTCAGCTTCCCAATACTTAACTGCTCTTCTGAGATCAGTGGTGATTTTAACAAGTAAGATTTTTTAGATACTGTATCATGAAATGTGTCAACATTTGGAAGACCTGTGTCACTCAGTGAACTAACATATTCCAAAGGACCAAAGTATGAGGTTACAAACTCATGTGCCAATAAAAGATCCATTCAAAGTGCAGGTATATCGATGGGTGTTAATGTAACTGAGGATAAAGCATTCGTATATTTCAGATTCCACTTTGCATCTAACCTTTCAAAAACTATCTTATGTTGTATTTTGGAGTCCTATCAAAGAATATCCACAATTATCTACAAAGGCTGTTATTAAAATGTCCCTGCTTTTTCCAACTATATTTTTGTGTGAGGTTGGATTTTCTTTATGAACTTTGACCAAAACGGCACGTCTCAAGACTGAATGCAGAAGCAAGTGTCAGAATGCAGATGTCTTATATCAAACCTGATAATACAGAGATTTACAAAAATGTAAGGCAATGCTGCTCTTCTTACTACATTTGTTTTGGAAATACTTGCATTTTAAATAAAAATATATTATTAATGTGAGCACATAATCGATTGGTTATTCTTATCTTAAATAAATAAATATTTAATGATATTAAGAGTATAATTTCTAATATGGAAAATATCAGTAGATAGACATCCGTCCTCCTCGAGATCTGTATTAGTTTTCTATTGCTGCTGTAACAAATGACCATAGTCTAGTGACTTAGAACAACACAAATATATTCTTTTAAAGTTCTGTAGGTTAGATGGCAGACATGGGTTTCCCTGGGCTGAAAATCAAGGGGTGAGGAGAGCTGGATTCCTTCCCAAGGATCCGGGGGAGAATCCATTTCCTTGCTTTTCTCTGGCTTCTATAGGTCACCTACATTCTTTGGTTCATGGCGCCTTCCTCCTTTTCCAAAGTCAGCAACGTTGCATTTCTCTGACTGTTCTCCTGCCGTCACAACTTCCTCTCTGACCCCCGCTGGGAGAGATTCTCCTCTTTTAAGGATTTGTGTGATTAGATTGGGCTCACCTGGATAATCCAAGATACTCTCCCCATTTCCGTACCCTGAAGTACACGTACAACTTCCCTTTGACGTGTAAGATAACATATCCACAGGCTCAGGCCACAAGGGTGTGGACATCTTTGAAGGGTCATTACCTAGAGCCCTTAGTTTTGATTATAACTTTGGTTAAGGTTTTCAGGAGGAGTGCATCACTAACAGAATTTTCTGTGGTATAACCTATCTCAGACTATCTTTTTTTGCCTTGACTCTTGAACGGCATCTGGACTAGGACTAGGGTTAGGGTTAGCGTTAGGGTTAGCGTTAGGGTTAGGGTTACAAATGTCCTCTCTAGACATTGCTTTGTTTTTTCTATGTTTGCATTGAGAGACTCTGCGGTCAGCTGAATTTTGGTTCTTTTGTAAGCGACCTGTTGTTATACTTCAATTTTTGCTTAGTTTAGTGGCATTTTCCTCCAACCTTGTTATTGAAAAAATGTCACTAAAATATATCTACTTTGTCTCTTTTCATAACTTGACTTAAATCAGTGAGTCTTTTTGGTTTGCACACTCAGATGTTTTATTCCAGCCCAAGAAAATTGTCAACTACTAAATCATTGAATTTGCTTTTCCTCTACTTATTCTGGTTTCTTCTTTAGGAATATTGCTAAACTAGATTAGATACTGGACTGTTAGCCCACATGTGTATCAGCTTCTCTCTTATTATATTCATGTCTTTGTGTTTCCTCTCACCTCCCTCAATTGTACTGAATTTCCCTATTTCATCCTCTTTACCACTAGTCTATTTTCTCCCCATTGCTGACTTTGGCTTTTTTGCGCCTCCCATGTAGCTTTTAATTCTGCTACTGTTTTTAGCTTTCTTACATTCTTCTTTGTCATCTGCACTTACATTTCTGATTTTTAATTTTATCATTCAAAACTTGCTTGATGAAGTTTCTTTTTTATATTTTTCAATTAAGAACATGAAACAGATGCATTCTAAACATTTCTTCTGTTTCCTATAATAAATCGATTTCCCAGGTAAACTTCTCCTCTGCACATCTAGGGAAAAGGTTTTTATGTATGTATTTGTACAATCTCTTTATTTATAGATGCGATGTTGGATTTTTTTTTCTCCTGTCTATACTTGTCCTTGAGCAAAGAGATATTTTTTCCCAGGTCATGTTTCCTAGCTGATAGGATGTTTGTGTTCGCTTTTATCCCCTTCACAGGCTGCTTGTGTTCTTCCAGAATTAACCTTGTGGATCTTAGGCCAGAGGCAAATTGATGTGCACAGTCCAGAGCCACATTTCTGGTGAGTGGCAAGCATTTGTCTACTGTAGCTCTTTACAACTAACAGAATTTTATCTTGCTCCAATTGTCTGGTCCCCTAAGTGAGAGAAATTGATTGTATTTCCAGATAATTGAAATAGCCAATAGTTTTTCTTCTGCTACAAGGATCCTATGAAAACCTACAGTCCACAGAGTCTGTTCTTCCCAGTTCAGACCCATGAAATAAATTTGCACAGATATGTCTCACTTTTGGCTGTGTTGTATTTGGGGGGTTGTTTTCTCTATAGGACAGCATTACCACAGGGTGTATTTCACGGAAAAGGATAGAAATTCTAAGGGAGAATGATAGAAGAGATAATTTAATTAACTAATTGAGTGGTTAATATGAAAAAGGGCTCAGGGATCAAATATGCTTGGAAATGTTGGGATCGTCAAAGCTAAATTGGCTTCTTTACCGCAGTGCATTATCTGACCCTTTTGGTTGCGAGTGGAGAAATCACACTTGTGAAGGGGACATTTATCTGAAGGACTTAGGGTGTCTATAGCTCTCAGGATGGCAGTACAGCTGGGCTTGCAAAGGCACTTGGACCTGGGCTCACATGCTCCCCAGACTCTCCCATCTCCACCCCTTCCTGTGCACCTGTTTCATTGTCCCTCCTCATCCTCACAGTCCTGCCTCCTTTGCCTCCCTAGTCATCACGGCAAAAAATGTAGCTATTGTAGATTTCAGAGCTTTATATCTCACACCTTCAGGCACTAGAAAAACACTATCTCAGTTTCCTTCACAAATTTCCAGGGAATAATTCTGGCCTAACTTGAACCAATTACCCATCTTTGGAGCGGTCAAACACAGCTAGTAGTTGGGGGCTGGGGAGAGAATTGTGATTGGTCAAGCTTGGGTCAGGTGCTTACTCGTGGACCAATCAACTACAGCCAAGACTGCAGCTGATCACATTGAACAAAATAGCTGCTTGCTGAGCAACTGCATTAAGGGGCAAAATGGGAAAAGACACTTTCCGGAAGAGCCAAAGGGACCAGGGAGACATACAGAGCAAAGGTGCTATGGTTTTCTAAAAGGGGATACATCATATGTAGCTTTTCCCCAGACATATTTGGCTGTAGGTATTTATTTTGGAGGAGCATCTTGGAAAGTAATGTGAGGAACACCTTTTGGAGGTGATGCTCTAAGGCAGTGGTCCCCAACCTTTTTGGCACCAGGGACCGGTTTCATGGAAGACAGTTTTTCCATGGGATGGGGCAAGGATGGAGCTCAGGCGGTGGTGCGCAGTCGGTTTCTAACAGGGGGTTGGGGACCACAGCTCTAAGGGATGCAGACAGTTGGGGAAAGTAGCAGGGTTGGGTGTGGGGAAGAGCAGAGGCTCCCTGGCTGGCCAAGGTAGTAGATATTATGTGGTGAGAGCCTCTCCCACTATGCCACCTCCCACGTTGCTCCCCAGATGTCTGCTATAGAAGTCTAACCTGTGAGGACCTATTTGTGTTCCCAAATTTTCAATTTCCTTAGCAGGTCTCTTCCATTTGGAGACAGGATTCCAGGAACTTCCTTCTTACGTAAGGATCCACACATTTGGCCGCAGCTCTTGGCTCTGAATTATGTCTTTCTCATTGGCCCAATAAATAGTAGAAACAATTTATAGTCATTAGATTTATCATGTAGATATATGACTGTCATTTGTTAATGATGAGATTTATTACAATAAAATTTATCTGCTCCAGTGTCCTTTTTAATCAGGCAAAGGAGATAGTGCAACTCTAGTTTTATGTATTTTGCATGACTTAAGTAAGGATTTTGGGTGAACTGCAGTTGGATGGTGTCTGTGCTCAGCTCACAGAATAAGCAGACTTTGTTCTACTGTTAGCAAAGTCCTTACTGGTAAACTTGATCATCGGGAAGAGCTGAGGGCAGCTCACTGAGGGGAGATCACCAAGAAAGCCAGAGATGAGTGGTTTTCAAGGTTCTTTTCAGTTGTGTGTTTTCTTCAGCTGAAATCTTTCTAGGAGACTCAAAGAGCTGAGCTGTTCTGGTTAAAGAAAGTATCCCACCATTCATCTCTCCAGTATGTGGACCTCCAGTATCCCGCTAAGGTGACCTGGCAGGGCAGGGCTCCAAGAAGTCCCCAGGATTCTGCCAGGCATGGTTTGGAAGCCACTGCTGATTATAAAAGGCTGCAGGACAGGGCTGGGCTCAGATTGTGCCCAGAAAATGCCCAACCAGCTTGAGTCTCCTTCTTGTCCTGATGCCAACTCCTTAGAACCATCACAGCATTTTATGCATTTCTCCCCGGAACTCTTCCTACTCTTTCCCTTTGTCTTATAATAATTCAGATATATGACTTACCTCCTTGCATCTGCTTTCTCGACTGTGATGTACTCCAAGGGAGGATTCAGTAGTTCATCAAATATCCAGTCAGACTCCCTGTTTCCCAGGTTACTTTGCGTGTGTTTTAGTTTGTTTGAATCAGAATATAATCAAAGTCCACACATTACATTTGGTATCTTTTTTTTTTTTTTGAGGCAGGGTCTCACTCTATCACCCGGGCTAGAGTGCAGTGGCATCATCATAGCTCACAGCAGCCTCAAACTCTTGGGCTCAAGCGATCCTCCTACCTCAGCCCCCCAAGTAGCTGGGACTACAGGTGCACACCATGATGCCTGGCTAATTTTTCTCTTTTTTGTAGAGATGGGGTCTTGCTCTTTCTCAGGCTGGTCTCGAACTCTTGGGCTCAAGCAATCCTCCCATCTTGGCCTCTCATATTTGGTATTTTTTCTACAATTTCTCCACCTTCTTTTTATGCATGCTGTGTAATTTCTCATATTGTGGTTTTTGCAGTTTGCATCATTTAACGTAACACCCTTAGATAGGATTCATGGGAGTTTTTAACAGAGACACACATTTGTTTTCCTACCTTGTACCATGCAGACTCTTAGGTCTGCTGGCACTGGGGCCCTGTATGCGTGAGGCCCTGTACTCTAGCCAGGCCTGCCTGCATGTTGTCCCCGTGCACCAGTATCTTCTTCACAGAATCATAGACTTTTCAGCACAAAGCACCTAGAGTCAACTTCTCATATTCCCGACTCCCAGCCATGTGGTGCCTCCTTCCTTAAACAACTGCTTATCCATATTCGTCACCTCCTTTAAGACAATATTCAACTCCTGGGACCCAGTATGAGAGACTTGGAAGAAAGCTGGACTTGGGAGTTAGACTGTTGGGTTGGCTGTACCATCTTCTGACCTTGTGCAAGTTCTGGAACCTCTCTGAGCATCTGTAAAATGAGGATGTTGCAAGATCCAACAACAAGACAAAATGAAGCAGAAAGAAGCATTCTCCCAGTTGCTCAGGCCCAAACATTGGAGTTATTTTTTACTTTTCTCTCTCACATCTTACATTAGAGAAAGGACCCCGAAGAGAAGCTGAGTGCTGCCTCATTCGGTCATGCCTCCTCTCTGAGTCTTTTACAGGAAATCCTTAAATAATAGGAATAGCTAAACATCTGTTGATCATGAATTCTGTATCAAGCAATATTCTAAGGGCTTTTTATTAATATCTAATAAAGCCTTGTAACAATCCTATGAGGCAGGTATTATTGTCACCACTTTCATTTTTGCAAATGAGGAAACTGAGGCCCCCCCAAAATTAAGTAACATGCCCAAGGTTACACAGCTAGTGAGTGGTGACACATGAATTTGGATTCATGTTGTCACTCCCCCTGCCCATAAAACTCAATCTACTATGAGCTATTAAAAAATATTGAATTCCAAATCCTGCCTCAGACCAATAGAATCAGAATCTCCAGGGATTAGAACCAGGCTCGGATACTCGTTAAAATCTCCTAGAGCATGCTAGTGCTTGGCCAGAGTTGAGAACGGCCAGTGTTGGCATGATGTAACTGAATGTGAGGCATCATCCACGATTACTGTTAACTGTGTCTTCAAACTTACTTATCCTTTCTGGGGTTGGGTTAAAGTGTATCTAAGGGTCCCTTTAGATCTCATGTCCCATGCTTCTGTGACTCAGGGCAGCTCGCAGATCTCCTCAAGTGCCCTGGGAGCCAGAGGCAAGCTCGATTGGTGACAACTCTGACGGCTTCATCAGTGACAGCAGGAAGGCTCTTCAGAAGCCTCAGCCCAGCCTGTCACGTCCCGAGTGAAATACATACGCGTGTCAGTTACCTTCACATATTTCTCAGGCCGGTCGAGGTGAAAAATCTGCAGGCTTTGAACCTTCCAAGGAAAGCGCTCTCAGCTGTCAGCGGCTGAACACAGTGACGATCAGATTCATAGTGACCCTTGGAGTTGTCAGTCACTGCAGTTCCTCACCCATCTGGGAGACTGACAGCCCTGTCTTGTCAGTCTGTCAAACCCAATGACGGTCTCTCCAGATCTGGTTATGCGTGGACAAGAGAAGTTGTCACAGAAACGTTGTGGACGCCGATAAGCCAGGGGCAACTCGGCACAGTCACATTGTACGAGGAAGGAGGACAGGGCAATTAGGTGCTCTCCGTCGTTAATACCAGAAGGTTTACAAATTAAAGCTTGTCAGCTTCCTGAAGGCCACTCAAAGATGACAAAATTTTGAATGCTGACACATGAAGGCAGAAGTCTGCAACAGGAGTTACGGCTCCAATTTTCTAGTGCCTTCCTTCTTTCAGTTTATCGAACTTACCTCGACAAAGCAGGACCAGCTAGAGAAACAGCAAGGTCTCTTGCCGTCTTGCAGAACTTCTGCTGGTTGTTGGTTGCACCAAGTGGAAAAAAGAAAAGGTGTTGAATTGGGGCACCAGGGTTGAAGTCTTAACTAGGTCACCACCAGGGTATGCAATAGAATGAAAAGGAATATATCAGAATGCATCACACATAGTGAGGTGGAGTTTTCCTTGTGAAATATTTATTTTAGTTGGGGAAATGTATTAATCTTCGGGCGTACAGGGTCATGATGTAAAGTGTATTTTTTTTTTTTATTCTGGATAAGGCTCAAGATCATTTGAAAACCGCTATCCTAAGGAATCCAGGAGTGGGGAAGGGAAACCTAATCATTTGTTCAGATGGGCAGATAGAGCCACAATTTTGAGGTTTGAGTTTTTACCAGGCACTGTTCTAAGCCTTGAGAAGTAGCAAGTCATTCAATCCTCATGACAACTGTATATGGTAGGTGCCACATTATCAAACCCATCTTACAGATGAGAAAATGGAGGCACGGTTGATTAAGAATTATGGTAGCAGAATAATGACCTCCAAAGACACCTGCATCCTAATGCCAGAACCTGTGATTATCACCTTCAATGGCAAGAGGGATTTTGCCAGGTGTGACTAGTTAAGGATCCTGAGGTGGGGGGGCTTATTTTGTTGTATACAGGTGAGCCCGATGTAATCTTGAGAGCCCTTAGAAGAAGGAAGAGGGAGGCAGAAATGCAGGGTCAGAGAGCGATGTGAAGCTCTGTACCTCTGACTTTGAAGGTGGGAATGGGGGCTGCAAGCCCAGGAATCTAGCAATTTCTCTGGCCTCTGCCGTCTTCCACTTGACCTTTGGGCCTCCTTCTCTCCTTCGAGTCCGTAACCACCTTTGGGCCCTATTTAAAGCCTGCCTTTTCCAACAGGTCTTCCTTGAATGAAGGCCACTCCAGTGATCGTTCGCTGTTGTGGGTATGCCAACTTAATCCTTTGGTTAGCAGTATATGAGCGTGTCCATTCGAACATACGCTGAATAGCACAGTGTATTATTATTAAAAAAACCTTTTTGGTACATTTGAAGGCAGAGTTGATGCAATCTACTGAAATAAGTCAATGTTCTTGTCTTGATTAACTTAACAAGTCTACATGTCTATTTTTGAACACCCAGACAGCCCCTCTGATGAAAATTTTGTATGTTTTTGAGCTAAGATTCATTGAGAAATGATGAGCTTTCTTTTTCCTCTTCTTTGTCGTGGTTATATCTGCTGAATTTCAACCAGTGTTCTATCTAACACACATAAGCCAGAAGTTGCAAGAATAGAATTATAGAAAAATGGGAAGGAACAATTTATTAAGGTATGAAGACATAGGTTTTAGTGAAATGAAAAATCATATAAACCATTTATATTTTGTTACATATTCCTGGTAGCTAAGATTTTATAAAAATTAAAAGTGTTATATGCTTCCATCCATACTTGGGATATATCTTAAATTCTTTTTTCTTTCTTTTTTTTGATATTTTCTTTACTGCAGAAAGCCCATGACCATTATAAATTCTTGAGAGTCACAGCCGTATAGCTTGTGATGTGGACACCTATTGGCAAACCTGTGTTTGCATTTTATTATAAGATGATTGCATCAGATCAAACAGTGATCCAACAACCAAGGCTCAGGTCTCCAGGCCCTGTTCTTGGGAATGATACAGGCCCAGAAATCGGGGACATCGGACTCCTCTCCCACAGAACTTAGGAAAAGAACAGAACCTCTTCAGCCTCCACTTCCTTATCTATAAAAATCAAAGGAGTGAATTTTACAGCCTCTAAAGTCTCTTCCATTCCAGAATTCCATGTTCCCGTGATTCTGATTACAGTCCTGATGCAGTCATGCATGCAAAGTGCTGAACATTTAAATAATTGCCCACAGGTTGAACATTTCATCACTGTCAAGAGCCCAGAATCGTGAGGAGGTGCAGCACTTCTTCCTCTGGTTTACATGCGGAATGTAATTATACTTTAAGTGACTTAATGAAGGAGGTGGATGTCCTCCTCTGCCAGGGCTTGTCCTTGGGCTGTGCCTGCTCTGTATGTAGGAGTTACTTCCCTGTCTTGCCCAAATAGACCCAGACCTTGTTTGACAGTGACCTCGTGCTAGTCATCTGGTCTACCTGGTCTCATCTGACAGTTTGTGTTCCAGATTAATCTCACTTATTGCCTCCTTACACACTCTTGGGGAGTGTTTACCCCAAGATTCTAGAGAGGCAACAAGAAGCATTGTTTTGTGAATTGTGATCTATAAACGCCACTCCACAGACACATACACACACACATACACACACAAATATGTTGATTTAATTTTTTTAAGGGAGATATGAGAGTTGCAGGTTTAGTGTCAGACATACTTTGGTTCAAATGTTGTTTTCAACATTTTCTGTTTGTGGGACTTAGGACAAATTCTTTAACCTTGCTGCACCCCAGTTACTTTACCTGTATAGGGACAATGATAACTGATGCCCTGCAGGGTCATGTGTGGGTACCGTATGAGGAGCAGGGCAGCTTGGTGCTTGGCACCTGGTAAGCGCTCAGTACAAGCTGGTTCTTACTGTGTCTAAGTCAGCTGGAAAATGCTGCATAGAAATGCTTCTTTTTAAGCAATTTCTGGTCATTTTCATTTAATTTTTTCCAGCTGCAAAAGTGCAGACTGAAAGGTAGTGGGTGATTTCTCTGCTCCCCAAACACTGCTTGGCTCTGCTGACACACTTGCTGGTTAGAAAGTTGGGAGGTTCAGACTCCGGCAAGGCATGAGTGTTGGTGGCCCATTACGACTTCCAATTTTGCTCGTCTCACCTCGGTGCTGGAATGGCATGATCCATGTGTGCAGGTCAATTCCAGGAAGGCCTCACTGAGGTGCTGATGAACTGGTTGGAGGAGCCCTAGGGGCTCTGCTTCTCCTTTTCCAACAGGAATGACAGTGGACTACCTCCTCCTCAGAGGCTGTGCACGCGGAGGTGTGGCCCTCACCGATGGACACCTGGCCATCCTACTAGAGCTTGGATCTGGTTGGACTGTTCTGTTCACTTGGTGTCCCTGGGGATAGGCTTTTTCTGAAGCTTTGGGGAAACTTGGGGACAGGCTTCAATCATAATAAGACCAGGGGTCCTCAGATTGGGATGTGTAGCAGAGTGGCCCAGAAGGCTTGTTAAAACACTAATTGCTAATCCCCTACCTCCAGAGTTTCTGATTCAGTTGTTCTAGGTGGGACTGGAGAATTTACATTTTTTACCTGTTCCCAGTTGATTCTGGTCTTGCTACTCTGAGGATCACACTTTAAGAACCACTGATCAAGACCAAAGTAGCCTTCAGGCCATCTTATAGGTTCATGGACCAAGCCCTGCTCTTGCAAGATGATCTGCCCAGATGAACCAAGGCCTTGCTAGTATGAATTAATGGCACCTCCAATGGGGAGGAATCTGTGACCCACAAGATTAATGCTAATAAGCTGCACGTGAGAGGGGACAAGCTGAGACATTGGTACCCTCTGTCACCATGTCATCGTCACAATGGGGCAGTGACACGTTTGATGGAAAGATGTCAACAAACACGATCAGAGCATGTGACATTTCTTTAATGGCAAAGGATGTGGGGACTTATGGAGATGATTTCCTAAAGCGGGAGACCCACAGCAAGCTCCCAAATGGAGCTCCGAGCTTCCCAGCCCGCTCCGCCCCCACGAAGACACACAGCTGCTGCTGGTTCCATCTGCACAGCACGGAGACTTTGCAAGGCACAAGAACACTGTCTCTGTCACGGGGACTCAGAGAGGTCTTGGTATCATCTTGGCACACCTTCCAGCTGTCCCCCCACCCTTCTCCTCTGCTCCCTTCACATTCTGGTGACTCTGGCCAAGTGCTTGCCTGCTCAGTTGGTGCAAAAATGGATACAAAGCAACGGCAGCACATGCACATTCATGAATATTTGAGTGAGGTGGGTGACTAGAAGGTCAACTTCTGAGATACACATGCGTCACCTGGTCCACCCCTGTTCTCCACTGCCTGTGTGTCTACTGGCGTACTGGTAGAGCCATTTATCTTAGACTTTTGGGCTGCTATAACAAAATACCTTAGACTGGGTAATTTATAAACCACAAGACTAAGAGAAAAGACAAAGAGAAATTTATTGCTCATAGTTTTGGAGACTGGAAGTTCGAGATCAAGGTGCCAGCAGATGCAATTGTTGGTGAGGGCCTGTTCCTCACAGATGATACCTTCTATGTGTCTCACATGGCAGAGGAGCAAACGGACTCCCTCAAGCTCTTTTATGAGGACATTATAAAACTTCCCCAAATCCCCACCTCCTGATACCAACACCTTGGAGTTAGGTTTCATCACATAAATTTTGGAGGGACACAAACATTCAGATGCTAGCACCATTTGATAGAATATTACTCAGCAATAAAAAGGAACAAACTGTGGAAAGTTCATGTACCAACATGAATGAATCTCAAAATAATTGTGCCAAATAAAAGAAGACACACAAAAAAGAACTCTGTTTATGTGAAACTCAAGATGCAAACTAATTGGTAGGGACAGAAAGCAGGTTGATGGTTGCCTGGGGTGGGGGTGGGGGCAGGAGCAAGGGATGAACAAAGAAGCACAAAGAAACTTTTGGGGTGATTGATGTGTTCATTTTGTTGAATGTGGTGAGGGTTTCATGAGCATATCCATATGTCAAAACTTATCAAATTGTGCAATTTAAATAAATGCACCTTACTGAGTATACATTATGCCTCAATAAAGGTGTTAAAAATCAATTAGTGACACATTCATTAGTCATTAGTCACACATTCTTGGGGAAGGGCAATCCTTGAAGAAAGAAGAGATCTAGAAGACGAACAGAAACTTATTTTCTCACAGTTCTGGAGTCTGGAGGCTGAGACTGAGGTGTTGGCAGGGTTGGTTTCTTCTGAGGCCTCTCTCCTTGGCTTGCCGATGGCCATCCTTTCCCTGTGTCCTCACGTGGTTGTCCCTCTGTGTGTGTCTGCGTCCCCATCTCCTCCTCTCATAAAGACACCAGTCATATAGGGTTAGGGCCCACCCGAATGGCCTCATTGTATCTCTTTAAAGACCCTCTCTCTAAGTACAGTCACCTTCTAAGGTCCTGGAGGTTAGAATTTCAACACATGATTTTTGGGGGATACTCAGTTTAGCCCATAACATTGTAAACTAAAAATAAAATCTTAAGCCCCTCTGACTGAATAGACCTTCTCTTGACTAAGGGGACCCCAGAAAAACCTTAAAACTGAGTTCCCAGCCATGAAGGGAAGGGAGGTCAGACACGCCTTATTATATCTGCTCCCTTTTGGAGTTTAGACTAATTGCAAACTGAACCTAAAATCATATGTGGCAAAAGTTAACTTATGCTTGCAGGCCATACATTTATTTAAGATATCACTTAGAATATATTGTGGCTTGCTCTACGATTAACAGACTTTCGTATCTTAAAACATTCATTTCTACTGACTCCAAGCCTTTAAACAAAGCTTTATTTCTTTAACCAATTACAAATCAAAGAATCTTTGAACTCACCTATAACCTGTACACTCCCCCTGCTTGGAGATGTCCCACCTTTTCAGGCCAAACCAATTTATGCTTTTCATGTATTGATTTATGATTTTACCTGCAATTCCCGTCTCCCTAAAATGTATAAAACCAAATTGCAATGTGACTGCTTCGGGACCACTTACTCAAGGCTTCCTGGTTGTGGCTCCCCAGGCCTCAGTCACACGTATTCAGCTCAGAATAAACCTCTTTAAATTATTTTACAGGGTTTGGGTTTTTCCCATTAGCAACATTGTGTTTCTGATAAGCCAATGGTGTTGTGTGTGGCAAGAAAACTCATCTTGAAATCCAGCAGATAGGGATTCTGGCTTCTTTGCTCCTTTCTGAACCTTGGGTAAGTGACTTAAGTTACTCACGCTCTCTCAGATGCCCTCATCTGGAGGTGGCAGGCATTGGCGGGCGGCTTGCCTGGCAGCTGTCTTGACATTTTCCCTGTGGGAAAAGTCAAAAGCATGGCAGAGATGCCGACCCAGAGCCCTAAAATCAATGAGCAGCGCTGCCCACCCTGGAATCTACCATGAGACTTCTGCTAAGGGAGAAGCAAATGTCCATGACGATTAGCTACTTTTTCTCTGGGATTCTGTGCCTTGCTTCCTAGAGTGGTGACGCAGGCATTACAGGATTGTTGGGAAGAGTAAATAAGATAAAGTTTAGAAAATAAAAATGCCCAGCACATACTAGCTCCTTGGTCAATGCCAGCTCTTCCTCCTATCGACGAGAACCTCAGCCCTTAGACATTTGGAGCAAGTACCTCCTGTTTTCTGAGAGGCCTGCAAATCCCTAAATCGGAACATCGAGGCAGCTTCCCAACGTCCTTGTGGCAGGATGGTTATTTTTCTTCCCTAACTAGTGGCAGGTGTTTGGCTGTGTCCATTAAAAGCCATTTTGTGTTCCCTCTGACAAACGAGTTTTTTATTTAGTGGTGTAGGATCAATAATGTGGTATCTCATGCGAACTATTAAAACGGAAAATGTCTGCTGGCCTGACAATCGTATTATCGATATGTACTGACCAATAAATTATGTGAAACAAAATGGAGCAACTGGCCTTATAAAAGGCTTATCTGGGGCACAGCTGGCTTTGTTACAGCCACAGCCGTGACTTCCCAGGGCTGCATTTGGAACAAGTGCTGGATGGAGTATGGACAACTTTTTCAAATGCGAATGCGGCAGCCGGCTGTCTTGGCTCTTCAACGTTGGCCAAGGCCTGTTTGGAATAAGCTCTTCTCCCCTTCTCAGTCAGGCCCCGATGGAGCAGAGTCTGTCCTGACCTTTCTGACAAGGCCAACCATTCCCTGCCCACGCTCAGTGCCACGTGAAAGCACATTTCAGATGCTCTAGTCCTGTCGACATAAGGACTTGTCACCTAATGTCAACCCCTACCTCTGCTCCCCACTTCCCACTCAACCTGGCACTTACCTGGCTCCTAACCTACGGGTTTCATCTTCTATTTCTGGCCTCTGACACTTGGTGTAACTTTCCCAGGATTCTCCGTTGGATGCAGCTACATTCATTTTCTGTCTGTTAACTGCTGATCTCTTTGCCTCATCGCTTTGCTCCCCACCCATCGTCAGCCTCGCCACCCCGGGAGTTGAGACGTCTCAGTGGCACTGATGACTCCCTTGTCGGGAGTTCTATTTTAATCATAATCATTTCCATAGAGCCTTGGGGACCACTGCTCCTGGGTATTGCGTTGCAAGGCATGCTGGGACCTGAGCTCCTTAGGAGGAAATGAAGAGGAAGAAGCTTGGAGACAGGCAGAGTGGGGGCTGGGAACTTGATTTGGCTGCGGGGCTGACACCCAAAGGAAATGGTCCGAAGTTCAATGCACAATGCAACAGGACTTGGTAAATGTGGGTTGATATGGGGCGTGGGGAACGGTCGCGCAGTAGAGTGTCATGGACCCTGTCCCGTTCGTGCGAGCTCAGCATGGACACTGTCCTCCAGTGGGAGGAACCGGACATGACACAGGAACCCCACGCATCCCTTTGAGCTCAGACGCAGTAGTCCTAAAATCTGGACTCCAATCTGCGTTGGCACTCAGGTTGAAGTCTGTTGCCATATCTGGCCTGAAAGAATGACCCTCAATCAGGAAAGTGCGTACATTGGAAGCAGTGACCAGGTGAATGAGAATATCTTAGAGGAAAGGACTATTTGAAAGGCATATTAAATATTACAATGTAATCTTACAGTTGGAAACACAAAATGACTATTACTTTCTTAATAGAAACTACAGATAATTAAATATCACCAAAATGTCTTGGATAAGGATATAGGACGTGCAGAGATTCTCCAGGAGGTGGAGCAGCTCCCTCGGGGACCTTGGAGGGAATATCAGATGCCTGATTTTTACGATTATTTAGAAGGGGATGGATTTAGCCAAAGAGAGCCAGTGGACTCTCTGGAGTCAGTATTTCCTGCTTCCTTTGGAACACAAGCCCCTGAATTTTCACCTGGAACTTGGTGGCCCATTTCCCGGCTTCCCTTCAAATTGAGGCTGACCATGTGACTGGGGTCACCAATGGGATGTGAGCAGAAGTGTTGCGTGACAATTACAGGAACTTGCTGCGACAGAAGCTGACCTTAGTTAACCCTTGAATCCTTCTTTTCTTCATCCTTTTTCCATCTTGCTGCTTGGCATACAAGTGTCACTCTCTTGGACCTTGAAGACGAGGGCCATGCCCTAGGGATGGTCGAGAGTTGAACTAGAAGGATCCAGGATCCTTGAGGACTTTGTGCACAGAGCTCATAAAAACCTGCCCAGGGCTTTTTTCCCTGGACAGATTTTACATGAGAAAGCAACTTTTATTGTGTTAACGGCACTATTATTTGGGTTTTTCTTTGACTGGAGATCACCACCAATTATTTCCTTTTCTAGAAGCATGTGTTTGCCCTCCTCTTGAACCCAGGCTGGCCTTCATAGCCTGTTTGACCTGTAAAATGTGGAGAAAACAATGTTCTGGGATTTCTGAAGCTTGGTCACAAGAAGCCTGTGGATTTTGCCTGGGTCTTTTGGAATGTTTGTTCTTGGGACATTGCTGCTTAGAACCTAGCTGCCAGGCTGTGACAAACCCAAGATGAATGGAGAGGCCCCATGCAGGGACTCTGGTCCCCAACCCAGGCTGAGCTCCCACCTGACAGCCAGCATCCACTGCCAGCCATGTGAATGAACCCCCCAGACACGAGCCCAGGTGTGCTCACAGGTAACTGCGCTCCCAGCTGCTGTCTGACTGCAGCCACCTGAGACACCGACGCAGACCCATCCAGCCGCTCCCAGCCAATCTACAGAACCGTGAGATAAAATAAAAAGTTGCTGTTGGCAGCCCCTAAATTTGTTACGAGGCAATAAATAACCACATCAGCCAATATTATTGCAGAAGAGATAATTTAGATTAAAAACAATCTTTGCTAATTGGATGAAAAAGAACAAGGGATAATTTAAGAAGTAAAGGCGATATCTTGGATACTGGTTCATTTGCAGCCACTGATCAAGTCCTGGTTGACAAAGAGTGACCTCTCGAGTGATATTAGCAAGATGCGGATGCTAGAGAAGCCGGCACATGGATGGTCAAAATCCCCCGACTCCCACTGTCTCTTTAAATCATCTCCAAGCCCCTGTACCATGCTCTGGCCCAAGAGGAATGCCAGAATCCTCC